>JAQIUQ010001746.1:0-36385 GCA_030378365.1 Hybognathus amarus | reverse complement strand
GTCGTTTCAACAATTGATCGTTTTCATACTCTTCCAATTTCTGACTCCCTGACAGTGGTTTTGACGACACAAGATGTTTTTTATACTGCCAAGGGCGTAGCTCGCATGGTGAGCTGAAACCTGCGGACGTCACGTAGTGCGGAACATACAATAGGAAAATTCAACTGCAGTAGCCACCGTTCAACCTGAAGAGGGCAGCACTAAGACGTTTTTACACCATATCTTGTAGAAATAGAACACTTTATAAACAAATGTCAAAAAGTTACTCAAATCAATGACTGGTATTAATAAAGATCCAGAATAGATTCTGAGCCATTTCTGTGAATAACTTTGAGTTAGCTAAAAAGCACTAGGTTCTTTGTTAAATTATCCAAATATGCAAATATGTGCAGCTTGTTTCTTCTCACACATCCTTTGTAAAAATCACAAAGTATGTCTGTGAACGATGATGAATTTCCTTTAACCTCCTCAGGGATAGCTTGTCCCATCCAAAATGGATTTAAACATGCTTAAACAGACTTTCCTCACAGGGAACGTGATTGTGACTGAGCTTCCGATGGGTTTTTCCATAACCCTTTGAATCTTCTTCATTGTGTGTTGGGTGAAGGGTGTGCTGGAGAGCTTTCTGGGTACAGCGGTCTCTGGGAGCCATCTTCTGTCTCCTGGCTGGGCAACCGCTGATCATTCTCAGCAGTACGGGGCCAGTGCTGGTGTTTGAAAGGCTGCTCTTCAACTTCAGCAGGTTCTTGATCGCCTTTGTTCACAATGTAACATCACAAACTTTTATGGGCAGCCAAATCCCTGACAAAATTCAAGAAACAGCATCCCTCCATGTTGTAGCTTGCACTATTCTGATCACTGACTGACACTTTCTATTACTAGCACTTCTCATGTTGCTCTCTTAAGATGAATTGCTTGTATACCTCATTTGTAAGTCACTATGAAAAAAGAGTCTGCTAAATAAATGTAAACAAACTAACTGACCTTTTTGTAATTAACTGAAACATTTCAGTTATATATGTTACCCTCATTCCCTGAGTAGGGAATGGAGACTTTGTGTCGAATGATGATGAATGGCTTTCGCTTGAAATGTCTATCAGCTTCGTTCAATATAAAACGAGCCAATGGCAAAGAAATCCCACGGGTCTGCAGAATTTGCATGCCGTAACTATGCCTCACCTCATGTGTATGAAAGGAGGACGCCGGCAGAATACAAACATGTTTCTTCGCTGAGGAGCCAAGACTGAGGTTAGGCGTTCCCCGCAGCATAGCGGAAAGTGGCAGGAAGACATTCCTACTCAGGGAACAAGGGTTACATATGTAACCGAGACGTTCCCTTTCGTTGTCACTCCGAGGGGGGCTTGCCGATGGAAAGACACCTGCTCAGAGAGGCTTACATCGGAAATACACATGTGGGGGTGGCTCAGGCAAGGGACCATGCACATGAGAGGCACCTAGCCGACGCGTGCAGGCAATAGATACTGGCATCGACATCAGGAGTTCTGGAGGAACTCAGGGCTTTCAGGAAAGCTCACCTGAGGAGAGTATCTGCCTGTATCCAGTCCGTAGAATGGAATGGCGAGCAAGCGAAGACACCTGAGCAGGTCAGGTACTAGCTGGTTTGAAGCGAGTACATGAGAGGACAATGGCTCCTCTTGGAGATTATAGAATCTGGCAAATGTGTTGGGTATGGCCCAGCCTGCAGCTCTACAGATGTTTGTTAGCAAGGCGCCATGAGCTAGAGCCCAAGAGGACGCCACACTCCGGGTGGTGTGGGCAGTCACACCAAGGGGCACGGTCGACCTTGCTGCTGGTATGCTGAAGCAATGGCGTTCACTATACAGGTACTGAAACACTGCGCACTCTCTACATAGACGCAGAGGGCGCGTACTGGACAGAGCAGTGCCAAGGCTGGGTCTGCCTCCTCCAGGAGCAGCGCTTAGAGGTTCACCACCTGGTCCTGGAAGGGAGTGGTAGGAACCTTGGGCACATATCCATGCCGGGGTCTCAGGATCACGTGGAGAGTAGCCCGGCCCGAATTCCAGGCACACTTTGTCAACGGAGGTCCCCTACCCTCTTGATGGAGGCCAATGCAACCAGAAGCGCTGTCTTCATTGACAGGAACTTAAGCTCAGCTGATTGCAAAGGCTCAAAGGGAGCACTCTGCAGGGCAGTTAGAATCACTGAGCGGTCCCAGAGGGAACGAGAGGGCGAAGAGGATTCAGTCTCCTCGTTCCTCTCAGGAACCTGACGATCAGGTTGTGCTTCCCCAAGAACTTACCTGTGTCAATAGTGGTGACATAGACCTGAGGGTGGAGGCAGACAGCCTTCACTCCAACCCCTCTTGGAGGAAGGAAAGCACGACACTGATTGAACACCTCCGGGGTCTTCTCAGTGAGAAGAGCACCAGTTGACGAAAAGGTTCCACTTCAACGCATAGACGTGTGCTTGTGGACAATGCTCTTGCAGAAGTGATGGTAGCCAACCCCGCTGGTGGAATGGTACTCAAACCTGTCTCGTCCCATCCAGGAGCCACACGTGGCGGTTCTAAAGATCGGGATGAGGGTGCAATAGGGTGCCCCCTCCCTGAGAAAGGAGATCCTTATTCAGAGGAATCAGCAGTGACTGTGCGCACTCATTTGTAACCTGCGCGACCGAGTCTATATCCATATCCGATAAAAGAGATCCTCTGTATGGGGGAAATTTGCTCTTTCCCAGTTTTAGGATCAGCCGGTCGTCAGCGATAATTCAGGATGTGAACCCTGTGTTCCCGGAGGGGAACAAGGGCTGCCTCTGCGACCTTCTTGAAGACGCGAGGAGACATGGTTAGCCCAAAAGGGAGAACTGTGTACTGGTATGCCTGCCCCTCGAAAGCAAATCGTAGGAACGGTCTGTGTCGAGGGAGAGCGTTCTGCTCTAACAATCGACATCCCCTGAGCAGCCTGTCTCAGCCTGCCGCTTAACCCAGCGTTTAGCTGGGGGTGGGGCTGGAGAGGGCTGGAACGTCCTCATGTGGCTGCTGCTTGGGCCGGGTTGGCTGCCTCAACCCAGTCGGTCAGCGACTTGGGTTGAGGCAGCAGCGAGGTTGGCGGGGCATTATGTGTTTAATGGCCTCAGTCTGTTTCTGAGCAGTCTAGAACTGTTGGGCGAAGTCCTCGACTGAACAGCCAAAGAGGCTGGCCTGGGACATGGGGGTGTCAAGCAGCTGGGAGCCGCTCGGCATCCTTCATGACGGTCAGGTTCAGCCAGAGGTGTCTCTCCTGGACCACGGCTGTGGACATCACCAGACTCAGGGAGCATGCGGCTCACCTTCGTCGCCCGGAGGGCAAGGTCGGTGGCGGCAAGCAACTTATCGAAGAGCGCTGGGTCTGTCCTGCCCTCATGCATGTCTCTGAGCATCTGGGCCTGTTAGAGCTGCAGAATGGCCATAGCATATAGCGTAGCTGCTTCCTGTCCCACCGCTCTGTAGGACTTTGCCACTAGCGTAGACAAATTCCTACAGGCTCTGGATGGGTGCTTAGGCTCGCCGCAAGAAGAAGCACTCTGGGGACACAGTTGCATCTCAACAGAGCGTTCAACCTTGGGGAGCCCAGTGTACCCATAGGCAGCGGCTCCATCGAGGGGAGGAAAGACAGATGAGATCAACGAGCAGTCACAGGAAGACATGGGGGGTCTTCCAGGACTTCGAGATCTCATCATGCACATCTGGGAATAAAGGTATTGGGGTTGGCCGCAGACATGGAATTGGTGGCAGTGCCCAAAAACCAATCATCTAGCCCGGGAACACATGGCAGTCATCTTGGGGTCGGACTCGACGACGACTGCACACCCTGAATGAGGCAGCGCCACCCAATGAATGTGATGCTGCAACAGACATCGTATCATCCTCTGTAGCGCCAAAGGAAACTCATGGGAAATCCGAAGATGGGCCTGCGAGAATCCCTTGGACGCTAACTGGCATCGTCACGGGAGGGGGAGGTGCAGGGCACGGACGTGTAGCTCGGCGCCTTCAGGTCAGCACTGGCCACCAGCTGAAGTACTAGCTCTAATCCTGAGAGGAAGTAGATTGGGGTGTGGATGAGGGCACTCTCACTCTTGCGAGTTCACTGAGTCTCGACCGTAGTGATGCAATGGTCATGTTCCCACAGAGAGAACATGAGTCATCCACGAGAGCTGCTGTAGCGTGATCACTGCCCTGACTAGACAGCGGTCGTGCCCATCAGAGTCAGACACGTGTCTGCCGCATCCAGAAGTGCACGGGTGAGGCATCTTAAAAAGACATGCCATGTGCAAGCTCTTTTAAGAGGAAATCTCTTTGCTGAAGCTCCCCGGGAGAAACACACTCACTGGCAAACTACTGGACAGATAAGCAGGAAGCGCAAATCCGCAGGGATATCGCCGTCACACCAACACCGGGAATACTCGCTTGTTTGAAGAAGTTGTGGAATGAAGAATGAACTTGGCTCTGAAGCGAAAACATGTCTGTATCATGTCGGCGTTCTCCTTCTATACCCACGAGGTGAGGCGGAGTTACACCATGCAAATTCCACAGACACATGGCATTTCTTTGCCATTGGCTCGTTTTATATTGCCGTTCATATAGGTGTTCTAAGCGAAACCGACGGAACTTGGAGTGACAATGAAAGGAATCAAATTTTCTGGAAATAAAGCTGAAGTGTTCAATGCATAATAATGTCCATTGCTGGTCTTATGGTGCGTTCACACCGGACGTGAATAGTGCGTCAGGCGTGAATGATTTAAATGTTAAGTCAATGCAAAGATGCGGTACGCGCGTAAAATTCCTCCAGCGTGAATGAGGCATAGAACACGGCGCGAACTTGCGAATACGCCTCATTCGCGCATCAAGTTTGTGCTAATGGCGCAAATTGAAAGCGTCTGGTGCCCGAGTTGAAAAATCTGAACTTTGGCGAGCAAATGGTGAAACTCGCCAAACGGTTCACCTCCAAAGGGTCCGGTGGACACACAAATACGGCAACGATGATCCCCACGCCGCTGTTGTAGCTCTCCGAGAGCAAATACAGTGCGGTGAAACCCTCGATGAATGCTCGATCAACATAAAAAAAAAGATGGCGGCCAACGGGTTTTGATTTTGACGAGCGAGACGTACTTGCATTTTGCTTCAAACTATTAATTTTACGCGCAAATTAACAGAAAGTGGTCAAGCATCAAACTAGATGCGGTAGACACGAATTTGAAGTGTGGGGTCATTTAGAATAATAAAAAGAAAATAAAAGAAATACATACTTTTATTTATTAAGGATGCATTAAATTGATCATAAATCACAGTAAAGACCTTTACCATATTCCAACAGATTTTTATTTAAAATAAATGCTGTTTAACTTTTAAGAATCCTGAAAAAAAAAGTAAAATATTAAGCAACACAACTGTTTTCCAATTGATAGTAAGAAATAATTCTCAAGCAAATCAGAATGATTTCTGAAGGATCATGTGACTGAAGAGTAATGGCTGATGAAAATTTTGCTTTGCCACCAAAGGAATAAATTACATTTTACAATATATTTGAGAATAAAGTTTTCTTTGTTTTTTAATAGTATTTATATTTTACAATGTTATTTTATTTATTTAATTTTTGATCAAATAATTGGAGCCTTATAAGAGACTTCTTTCATTGCTGTATGATTTGAAAAGTAAATGTTCTATTTATACTTTTTTTTTGCAGGGAAAATGATTTTGACTACCTAGAGTTCCGTCTTTGGATTGGCCTGTGGTCGGCCTTCTACTGTCTGATTCTGGTGGCAACTGATGCCAGCTTCCTTGTGCAGTATTTCACCCCAATTTACAGAGGAGGGCTTCTCGTCACTCATCAGCTTCATCTTCATCTATGACGCTTTCAAGAAGATGCTAAAGTTTACCCATTATTACCCAATCAACCCAGACTATAAAATCGATTATGTCACGCAATATGACTGCATGTGTATGGCGCCCACTGATGGTGAGACTTTGTACTTCTCTTTATCTGATGTTTTCTTCTTTTAATGTTTAGATGCAAATTGAACCGACTAAACCTTTATACATTTGCAAGTTTGTAAACTTAGGTAGCTAAATTTTTAATCGCCTTCTTAAGCCTCCCATATATCCACACCAGATGCAAGAAACGATAAGTGCTGACCAAACAGAAAAAAAGATTACTGATGCATATGTAACATTATTTTGCTCAGTGAAGCAAATATTATGTAGCACGAAGTGACCTTTTTCCTCTTGGTTGGGATCCAAAAGTTGCTACTCAAATGCAGTGACCATATATTCATTCCTCTGCTTGGCTACCTAGTAATATGAATTGACATTTTATTGAAGATTGCTTAATCTATACTGATACACAAATGGAAAGCACAATAGTTTGATGGGGATTGATGTTTATGTCCGGCTTATGATCCAGCTGTTTTTGAAAGGTGTCCAAGTCTACATCTGGCAAATGTTTTATAAATATGGCCCGCATAAATATTTAACTTTTCTTTTTGTTGCACTATTTCTGGTCTTCAAGTGATAGTTTAGACCCACAGCGTTGGGTTTTGTCTTAAAGTCCCCCTGTAGTCAATCATTGTATCCCTTAAATTTATCTTTAATCCCCAAAATTACATATTTAAAAGGTCTTTTTCTCCCATTGAAAATAATTTCTTCATGCCTTAAAATAACCTTTATGTAAATCTACACCCTTACTTCATTTAGTATATGCGAAATATGCAAATTAGTCTCCTGCATCCACTCAATCACAGCAGCTGGACTACCTGATCCATTTGGTCAACTTTACTGTAATAAACGCTGCACAATGGACATACTGAGTTTAATTCAGCCATATTCAGCAATATAGAAAAAAGTGTGCCCTGAACGACAATTCCATTCTAAAATTATTAATAATAAAAATCCCAGAATATTTTTTCTCACTATACATCATCTTTTAAATAACAAACCTTATAATTGACCAGATCAGCCCTCGGTAACTATGTGTGAAGATTTTGCCATGGTTTTTTAATAATAAAATAATGCAGATCAGATCTTCTGTACTCTATCGTAACCTCAGTTTCTTGAGAGAGGGAACGAGTATTGCGTAGCTATACGCAGTGGGGGTAACTCCTTTTCCTCGATTTACCCAGCCTGCAACTGCACATCCAATGGCGTGGGCGACTCTGACATGCGACCAATGATGCCCAACATCAGAGCCCACCAGGGGCATGACCTAGTGTATATAGACCCCTGAATTTCGCCATTATAGCAGGTTTATACGGGCCAGGAATGAGCCAGCATGTCCCTGTTCTTTGAGAACACCCTGCAGTGGGTGTTGGCTCTCAAATCAAAAGGTCGACCGTCGGCCTCGCTCAACTGTCTCCCATATTAGACTGACCATCTGAGGGTTTAGAAACCACTCGCTTAGGGAGTGTTGCCCCATGAGAGCATATCCGCACCCAGATTTTGGACGCCCGGGATGTGCGCTGCTCTCAGAGAGCATAGACTGGTCACTGGCCTGTTCCCACAGGAGGAGGTCCCTTGCCATTGCATACAGGTTGGCTGACCTGGTGCCCCCTGTCACTTTATAATGGACACCACTGACTTGTTGTCCATACGGACTTAGGACGTGGTGACCCCTGAGGTTTGACAGAAAAGCTTTCAGGGCCAAACCAACTGCTTTCATTTCCAGACAGTTGATATGTAAGCTCTGCTCCGTGCTCGAACAGAGGCCGGAGGCAGCTTGCCCTCATGCAGCGCTCCCCAACCCAGGTTGGACGTGTTTGTAAAAACCACTTCCCTTCTGTAAACTACCACCATGGTCACCCCACTGTGGTACCAGTCCTGAGCCCGCCAGGGAATCAGCGTCCTTAAACACTCGTGATTCACCATAATGTGCAGGCTGCTTGACTGCAATGCATGGGTTGGCATACAGTGTTTCAGTCAGTGCTGCAGCGGGCACATGTGCAGTAATCCCAAGTGGAGTGCTGATGATGCAGCTGCCATTAGACCAAGCCGTTTCTGAAATTTCTTTAGTCGTACACCCTAAATGCGGCTGCCAGAGCCTGTACAGAGCACGCTCTTGAGTGAGCCACACTTTCATCATCACGAGTCTAAAACCGTGCCCAGAAAAACTACAGTCTGGCTGAGGGTCAATTCACTCTTGGTAACATAGATTGCGAGACACAAGCATTTTAAATGGCTGAAAATCAAATCCCCATGAACTATCAGTTCATCTCTCAACTGCGCCAGCCCTAGCCAGTCATTGAGGTACTTCAGCACATGCACTCCCTTACTATTCAGTGAGGATAGTGCTGAATTCGATACATTTTGTGAATGTGCGAGGTGCTAGGGACAGACTGAACGGCAGAACTGTGTATTGATGCCCTCCCCTCGAAGGTGATTCTCAAGAATGGCCTGTGACGAGGGTCGATCTGAATATGAAAATATGCATCTTTCAGATCCATTGTAACAAACCAATCACCAGAGAATTTGTTTGAGTGTTAACATTTTGTAAAGGCCGTCTCATGAGAGCCTTGTTCAAATATTTCAGATCTAGTATGGGTCTGAGTCCGCCGTCTTTCTTTGGAATTAGAAAATAGCGCGGGAGGGACTAATTCTATCGCTCCTTTTGCTAATAAATTCTGAACTTCGGTTTGAAGCACGTGACCTATGCTGCTTCTCACCGACCTTCTTGAGTAACCGCCTGGATTTTTGGGGGTCTGCGAGCAAATTGGAGCAAGCAGCCTCACTTTGAAGGGAGAGATCCATCATGCTCCTCAGGTCTGTAATGGCAGCTGGGTCCCGGCCTTTCTTGTTCCATTCACGGAGGAGATCGGCTTGTGGAATCTGCAAGACAGCCATTGAGTGCAGGCGGAAGCTGCTTGTCCGGCGTCTGCGGCGTAGGCGCGACTGACAAAAGCAGATGTGGTCCTGTAGGCTTTCAGACGGCAGGGCAAACTTTGGCCATCTCGCGGAGGGCAGGCAAAATTGCGCAGCAACCGCTTCCTCAACCTTTGGGATAGAGCTGTATCCTTTCTCGGCGGTGCTGTCCACATGGGATAGCGACGCGGAGACAGGAGTGGAGCCCCATGGAGAAAGGTGCATTTCACGATTTAGAAAGCTCAGTGTGCAGCTCTGGGAGGAAGGGTGCAGGTCTGGTAGCAGGCCCTTGACGGCGACGACTTTGTAGAAAGCAGCCGTCGAGTCTGTTAGCGCGCAGGCTCCTTAGGCGGCAACCACTCGAGCACGAGGCGGTCAACGGCCTGTGAGAGGAGGCGCATCAACTTGCCCGTCCGCTCCCGCGCGGGTCCTGCCGGACTCCTGGATTGACAAAGAGCCGGAGCGTTGAGAGCTCGACCACTCCTCGGCCGTTTGATGTGCATACCACTGAATAATTACAAAATTTGTTTTTAAAGTTCTGAAGTAATAATTAATTAATTTCTTTGTATTGGTGTGATATTGTGTGGCACTGGTATTGACATTGACTTGTTGTTCACAGATGATAGATCTGTTTATTGTGCTAGTGGCTGTGTGGCTGTGTGTGTCTGTGTGTGTGCTGGCCTCAGTAGGAATGAGGGAGCTGAACTAGAGGCGGATGTGGACATGATGTTGTTTGGGGTTAATCTCCTCCATGCGTGTGGTGAATTAAGACTGTACAGAGACCGGCTGGCGGGTGGTTTTCTCTTCCACTCACGCTGCTTTCCTCTAAACCGCTGTTTGCTCCTCTTTGCCCTCCCTTGACTTCTCTTCAATTTGATGGTGCAGAGGGAACAACAGCTGTGTGGAAATTAGTTCCAGTTAGGGGAACCCAGCAAAGAGACTCTTTATAGATTAATGCTATTGAGAAGTGATGAATGTTTACAATGGGCATTTGGGGCACTGTATGCTGTATTTAACTTAACCGTAACCACAACAGAATGTTTCTTCTTGTGTGAACGTCTGTGAAATCTGTCATGTGTGTTTAAAGTGTTAGTTCACCCAAAAATTAAAAGGATGTCATTAATGACTCACCATCATGTTGTCCCAAGCCTGTCATCTTCGGAACACAGTTTAAGATATTTTAGATTTAGTCCATGAGCTTTCTGTCCCTCCATTGAAAATCTATGTACGGTATACTGTCCAGAAAGGAAATAAAGACATCATCAAAGTAGTCCATGTGACATCAGTGGGTTAGTTAGAATTTTGAAGTATCAAAAATACATTTTGGTCCAAAAATAACAAAAGCTACTTTATTCAGCTTTGTATTGTCTTCTGGTTCTGTTGTCAATCCGCGTTCAGTGACGCTGCCTGAATACGGACGCCAGATACACGTCAGCAGCGTCTTACGTCATCAGCGTCTTTTGAACACGGATTGACAACAGAACCGGAAGACAATACAATGCTGAATAAAGTTGTAGTTTTTGTTATTTTTATTATGATATAATTTTCATTTTTGGGTGAACTAACCCTTTAAGTGGCCATTAAACTCATTAAAGCATTATCTATCTACTGATTCTCATGGATATGAGTCAGAGGTATTAGTCACTTGTCTCAGATTCTTAAAATGGGGGCTTAAGATCTGAGACTCTTGAGTCAAGAGTGCTAAATAGTACAAATGAAAAATATTCTTAATTTACTACAGTCAAATGTTACAGGTAAATTGGGTCCAAAAATGAGACCACTTGCAAAAACTTTTTTCATTTTGCATTTTGTAAAATGTATTTTGATTTGCATTATTTTATTTTATTTTACATTTATAACGTTCATTTTTTTCTAAATCCTAAAACTTTGTTTATTTCCAGGTTTGAATAGGATTTTTTTTTTTATTTATAAGTGGATTCAGATGTTTGAGCCCCACTGTATGTTTTTGGTTCTTTCTGAAGGCCGCGTTTGAAACCTTTGACCTTTTGTGTTTTTCAGGGAATTCTTCAGATGTGTTCACTGATCCACTTGATTCAACAATTATCTGGACTGTAAATTACAGCGATACAGTAAGTGTTTCCCTAAAACATCACTGAAATATGTGTAAAGGCTGGAATTACTTTTTTATAGATTTTAAGACTCTTCTACATTATACCCTTGTCGACTTTGTAAATTGTTACCTTGTAAAACGACTGAGGATCACAAAAACAGGCACCTCATTTCGATTTTCTGTGAAATCTGTCCAAAATCTGCAGACTAGCATTGACTTTTCCAGACTGCAAAACTTGTGTAGTGTACTGTATTCCAGTCTTAAGACTTTCATGGAAGTCACCCAAAAGAACTTGCACAACACATTAGAGAAAACTTCCTTGTTCTAGTTTTGTTCAGAAAACGCATAGTCCTTTTTAATCCTTAAATTGCTGGCTGTTTTCTAAAACATTTTCTCCAGACCTGGCTGACATTTTTCCCTCTTCTATCTAGCCAAACCAATCTCCCAGGTGCAAATAATAAAGATCTCTATGACAATGGTTTCATTCAGATGTAGTCCTCAGTTTGAGATCAATGAAACATAATGCCCAATTTCATGCCAACATCTTTGTGACTGAATGAGCCATAGCTCATGTTTCGCACCTTTTGTGTAAACTTGAACAGTGACAGAGTCATTGTCCAACTTCAGAGAGGTCGAAGACAAGAAAACAGAAACTAGAGAGCGTTTGATGTTCTTTAAAGTCTTTGTTCATAACAAGATTGTCTCTAAGATTGGGAATGTAATGATTTTCTGTGAATGAACGAAAATTTTATCTGTAGGTTTGCTATTCTGATCATGTATTTTTATGTCATTTGTGCAGCGCTTGAATGCCAGCTGGTCCTCCCTGTCAAAGAAGGAATGCCTGAAATACGGAGGAGAGCTAGTGGGCAAAGCCTGTGACTTTGTGCCCGACATCACCCTTATGTCCTTCATCCTTTTCTTTGGCACCTACACCTGCTCCATGGGTCTGAAGAAATTTAAGACCAGCCCATTCTTTCCTACTACTGTAAGTAGCCACACTTTCAATCTGTAGCGTGTTTGTGATGGATTTGTCAATATGTGGCTCTAATCATATTGCATATAGATAGAGGCAATCGATATTGAGCCAAACCCTGCCTCTAATCCATATACTGTGGGCACTGGGCAGGTAGAATTTAGTTTCTGATCATAATCAATACTGGAGTTGTTGAGGCAAGAGACTACTGATGTGATGCACACTACATAGATCCTAAAAAAGCTTTTTTGTTTGTTTTTGTCATCTTAGGTGAGGAAGCTCATAAGTGACTTTGCCATTATCCTGGCCATTTTGATCTTCTGTGGTGTCGACGCTCTTGTTGGGGTAGAGACGCCAAAGCTCATAGTGCCAAGTGAATTTAAGGTAAACTTTCTGTTCGTATTGTCTGTCTGTTACTGTAAAGAGATCTTCCTTTTGAGGTACACTTCTAAAATTGCTACAGGATGCAATGTTTGGGGGCGGTACGTTTAAAAAAAATTGTTGTGCTCACCAAGGCTGCATTTATTTAATTAAAATAAAGTAGAATATAAATATTGTGAAGAATTACCATTTAAAATAATATTTCTATTTGAATATTTTTTTTATATATATATAATTTGTTTCTGTTAAGTCAAAGGTTAATTTTTTCATTACGCCAGTCTTTAGAAATCATTCTAATATGCTGATTTGCAGCTCAGGAAACATTTCTTATTGATATTGAAAACAGTTGTGCTGCTTAATGATTTTGTGGAAACTGTGATACATTTTTTTTTACAGGATTAGTTCAAAAGAACAGCATTCATTCAAAATAGCAATCTTCTGTAGCATTAGAAATGTTACTGCATTCTTGATGCTTATTTTAATGCATCCTTGTTGAATAAAAGTAATAATTCAAATGCATCCTTGCAAAAGTCAAACATGCTTCCAAACATGGAAGTCATTATGACATTGACTTATCTTGAAATATCAAAGTGTACATTGGCTGGCACACTACTTGCCAATCCACTCAGGACATTACTGTTTGTATCCTGTACATTTTTGCCGAGTGCCACTTTTGTGATCCTCAAACTGCATTCCTCTCATGTCCTCAGCCAACAAGCCCAAACCGTGGCTGGTTTGTGCCACCGTTCGGAGGGAACCCCTGGTGGGTGTACCTGGCAGCAGCTCTGCCTGCCCTGCTGGTCACCATCCTGCTCTTCATGGATCAGCAGATCACCGCTGTCATTGTAAATCGCAAGGAGCACAAGCTTAAGGTAGGCCTGTTGTGAGTCTGCTGTGTGACTCTCTCCCAAGCCAGATGGTTTATCATGCTCACTTTGAGCCACCCAGGACCACAGGAAACACTCACAGTGCCGGAGGGTGACTATATCGAGATATTTATACAAAGTCTCTTACAGATATAGCCTTTTAATCTTTTGTCTGGAGGATGTGAATCAGCACTTGGAGTCAAAATTAGCGTTATTCAAACAGATGGTCTGAGAAACTAATACACACCAAAGGGGAAAAGCTTCCAGAAATAATCTAGGAATTACTTTTTTTAATTTCTTAAGTTGAATTGAAAACTGAAGAAAAGAAGTTAGATTTTGTAATATAATGATTTTAATAGCTCGATAGGCTTTATTGATAATCAAGAAAAAATACACAAGTATGGGTCATTATGCTAAGGTCATTATATTATAAAATGAAAAACAAAATGACAAGAAAAAAATACTCAAATAAAACAGAACATGTACAAATAAAAACTAATTAAAATATCAATACAATCCATAATAGAATCTTAACCTAACATTAATATTGCTATTATATAAGCGTTTTCACCCCACCATCACACTTTAGGTCTACATTATTGTAACATATTCTAGTAGTAGAACAAAGAGGAATTGTGAATCAGACAAAAGCAAACTATTTATTCTCTTGTGGCCTGTAATGTGAGACAGGCCTAAAAACATTGTGTCCTCTCACTGTAATCCGCTATAATCATGGAAGAACTCCTATTGTCATCTCTGAGAATTACACTGCCCTGGAGACATATTGTACTGTACATTTGTGTGATGTAGTGTAGTTTTATGCAATAACAACATAATCAATGTCTATGATTATATTTATAAAATCATAAATGGGTGCTGCATATTGCTTATCCTTAAAACTTACCCTAATCACCTCTCTCCAAGCTGATACACAATGGGAATAGGGAGAAGAATATTACTGGGAAACGGTGGATTTGAACTTGGGATCTACCATAACACATCAAAAGCTGAATCTACCATATTATCCACACCACTGTCCCACTTACCAAATTGTTTTGTTGGTTTTAACAAGACAACAGTTCACTATTTTTATGATGCTTTGTTTGTTTTGGACCTTGACAGACATCATTACGAAATTGGAAAAAGCTATAAGAACTCCTTAAATGATGTTCAGTCATTAAAGCTAAAAGAGCTCCTTAAATGATGTTCAGTCATGTCCAGTCCTGCAAACTGTCACTAACCACTGTTATCAGTCATCAAATGTTTTCTGATTCCTCTAACAACATTCTGTGACCATCTTTGATCTTGTCTCAATCAGAAAGGTTCTGGCTATCATCTGGACCTGTTATGGGTGGCTGTGCTGTTAGCGGTGTGCTCTTTCATGGGTCTGCCATGGTATGTAGCCGCGACTGTTATTTCCATCGCCCACATTGACAGCTTGAAGATGGAGACTGAGACGTCCGCCCCTGGCGAACAGCCTAAATTTTTGGGTGTCAGGTATGTTGTAAAGCATATAAAAAAGATGAGATGATTTCTTGTGTATTTGTACAGTGTCATAGATCTGACTATAACAGCTTTTGCATTGGTCTTGACTACAGTTTTGGGCTCAGTGGGGCGCTTTTTAAAATGTTGCGGCCTTTATGTTGGACTGAACTGTAGGGGGCTTTATTGATGCAGCTGTAAGCTGTACAAACGTGAACGGCCTAGGTATTCCGAAAACACACCAGCAGTATTTAGGTCGTATTTTCAACACTTCTCTGGTTTGGCTAACCAATCTAATATGTTTCTCAAAGTATTTCAAATAATAATGATAATCAATATTTCCATTCATAATTGGGGAGGTGGGCTCTAATGGTTAGGGAAATGTGCTGGTAACGGCAAGGTTGCAGGTTTAAACTTGTAAACTATATCCTTTATGCCCCTGACCAAGGAACTAAACCTCAATTTGCTTTAGGGGGACTGTCACTGTAATAAGTGTACTGCAACTCACTGTGGATAAACATGTCTGACTGTTGATTACTTCCTATAATTAAAATCATGTGACACTGAAGACTGGAGTAATGATGCTGAAAAACTCAGCTTTGCCATCCCAGGATTATATTACATTTTAAAATGTATTAATATACAAAACAGTAATTTTAATATTGTTATAATATTTCACAACATGTGTACTGTATTTTTGATAAATAAATGCAGCCTTGCTGAGCAAAAAAAAAAAAAAAAAAAAAAAGGAGCCATGCTGAAATGACCATAAACTGCAAAACTCTTTTTACTGCAATGTTGATTTTTTTATAATATTTTTTTATTATTATTATTTTATATTTTACATTTTGTAATTGTCTTCTCCTCAGGGAACAGAGAGTCACTGGTGTCTTTGTCTTCCTTCTCACTGGTCTGTCTGTCTTCATGTCCCCTATCCTCAAGGTAATGATACAGTGCATCCAGTAGTCTCAAAAGCACCGTTGTGTGTGTGTGTGTGTGTTGTTTTTCTCAAACCCACAATGGCTTTGAATAATTGAATAAATATTTCCCGTAGTTCATACCCATGCCAGTGCTGTATGGAGTCTTCCTCTACATGGGTGTTGCTTCACTCAATGGAGTGCAGGTGAGTTCATTAAAAACTGAATTGGGAAAGCCTATGATATTCATTTCTGGGATGTAGAATTTCGATGTATACAATTCTGGGATGTAGAATTATAATTCAGATTTGAATCTAACAAAGCCCATACACAATATCTAAACCCATACACATTATCACGTGGAGTATGAAATCATTTAAATAATCGGTTACACTTTATTTCGATAGTCACTTTAGACGCCTGACTAATTATACGTAACTTTTCAACTACATGTCAACTAACTCTCATTAGAGTATTAGTATATTAGAGTAGACTGTCAGTACTGACTGTTAGGTTATGGTTAGGTGTTGGGTTAGTAGAATAAGTTTACTTGTAGTCGCCAAGTTACTCATAGTCAGTTGAATTTCTGTTCTCATAGAGTTAGTTGACATGTAGTTTAAAAGTTACTTATAGAAGTTAGTACAATGTCTAAAGTGGACTATCGAAAATAAAGTGTTACCAAATAATCACTATTTGAAAACGATTGATAGTAACTTAGTTGGGGAAACTGTCTTAAAGAGTTTTTTTTTTCCCTCAGTTTATGGATCCGACTCAAGCTGCTCCTCATGCCTGCCAAACACCAGCCAGACCTGATCTACCTGCGGCATGTCCCACTGAGGAAGGTCCATCTCTTCACATTTGTCCAGATGCTCTGCCTGGCACTCCTCTGGGTCCTCAAGTCCACTGTGGCAGCCATCATCTTTCCCGTCATGGTTAGTCACCTCTTTCACCTATTTGTGATTTAACAAATATTAATGCTTGAAGCAGATGTGGCTGCAAAACTGTGAGCTTCAGGGCTTTGAAGAGTGGCTAAAAATTGCTCATCAATTATTTTAACCCACTAGAAACAGACACTCAAGTGCAATACTTGTTTGAAACACTTCTCTTTCATCATCTGTACTGTTTGTGCTGACTGAAAAGGCACCATTTGCTGTTTTCTCATTGGTCAGATCTTGGCTCTGGTTGCTGTGAGGAAGGCCATGGACTGATGTTTTCTCCCAGCATGACCTCAGCTTCCTGGATGATGTCATACCTGAGAAGGACAAGAAAAGAAGGAGGATGAGAAGAAAAAGAAAAAGAAGAAACAAGGGAGCATAGACAGCGACATGGAAGATGTGAGTTTCCTAAAAAATGCCACAAGCTTTTGTTTTTATATTACTATTATGAAGACTTTAGACTTCGAGAAATGGGTTTTAGCTTTAATCGATTGCTTTATTACCTGTGTATGAGACACCGAACAGTTGAGGAATTGATGATAGATGTTTGACTATTTATGTATTAATGGGATAGTTCACCCAAAAATGAAAAAAAAAATGTCAGTAATTTTTCACCCTCATGTTGTTCCAACCCCGTAAGACATGGGGTTCATCTTCTGGAACACAAATGAAGATATTTTTAAGTAAATCTGATAGCTGTCTCACTCCTCCATAGGTTTCTAAGGGATTGAAACTTGCCAGCCCAGAAAAGTTAGTAAAAATTGTTAAAATAGTCAGAGTGACTACAGTGGCTCAACCATAAGTTTATCAAGTGACGACAAATACTTTTTGTGCACCCCCCCCCCAAAAAAGACTTTATTCAACTAATAATTTTCTCAACTACTAATTCTCTGTGGGCCTCTGAGTGAGTTCAGATATTGTAACAGCACAACGCTTCTGTGTTGTACGTCAGAATGTAAGCTTTCTATTGGCCGATGCGTGGTCCTGTGTGTGATGCGTGTGACTATGGAGGAGTGAGACAGCTCTCAGATTTAATCAAAAATATCTTAAATTTAGGGTTGTGCAAAAATTAATTGCATTAATTCGCATTCAAAATAAAAGTCTGTGTTTACATAATATATTTGTGTGTGCTGTATATGATTATTTTGTATATATAAATACACACACATGCATGTATATATATTAAGAAAATGTGTTATTCATATATAAAATATTTATATTTAAATATAGATATAATATAGATTATGTATTTATATATATATATACAGAATTTAAGCACAAATAATTCTTAAATATATACATGCATGCATTGGTATTTATATATACAAAATAATTATATACAGCACACACAAATATATTATGTAAGCACATACTTTTATTTTGGATGCGATTAATCGCAATTAACTTTTGCACAGCCCTACTTAATTTGTGTTCTGAAGATGAACGAAAGTCTTGCGGGGTTGTAACAACATGATGGTGAGTAATTACTCACACATTTTTGGGTAAACTAACCCTTAATTTGTTTATTTAATTGAAATACCTCAATTGAAAAAGCAAAACTATTGGAAATTAAGTACTAAGCACCTCAGTGACACCAAGAAATGTTTTATGATTGTCAGAAAGCTATGCAGTTTCCATGAAGGCATTTTTGTTTGTTTGTTTAGTTCAGTTTAATACTATGGATATTTGGGCGGTCATGAAAGAGGAGGTGTGAACTACTCTGGTACATGAAGGTTCAGCTCCTAAAACTCTTTGACCGTTTCTCCCTGTGCAGTCTGACTATCCTTACAATGAGAATGTCCCCAGCATTAAAATCCCAATGGACATGATGGAGCAGGAGCCTTTTTTAGGGGATAAGGCCTCTGACAGTGAGTAGACTGTACCCGGGGCCTCAACTCAAATTGTACCTCTTTAATGATTCAGCTCGAACGTTTTGCTTTCTTCCTTTCGCATGGCGTTCACGCTACCACTTGCTCCTCTGTCACATAATACTTTTGGACTATGTCAGTCCTCTATGGCAAATTACATCTTCATTACTTGCCTCTTTCCTGTCGTGATCATTCTGCTTTACTTTTGCATTTCTGTTTGCATTTACTGTGAATTTGTGTCCTGCTAACATGGATTCTGGGATCATTTTAACACTTATATCCTCTTGAATATTTTTTGCCCATCTGTCTTGTTAACCGAGATTGACAAAGATGCAGCAACTATCACTCCTTTTAGATTTACATCAGTGAAACTGATGATCAAGATTAAAATTAGTAATTTAGTGATTTATTTTTTACTAAAACTTTGTAGTTGTATTAGAATGAATAATTATCTAATGGAAATGCTAATAAAAAATAATCCCATTAAAAAAATCCCAGCACTCACTCAATATAGAATCCTTAGACACCTTTAGAATGAAGTGAATCTGCTTCTTTTTTCTTTTCTTTTCTTTTTTTTTGTGCATGTATACTGGTGGCATTCATCCTGCATGGTGTGAATGCATGAAGTTGGTGTACAGTGCTGGTGTAGAACGTGAAGTCATGCATGTGCAAATAATGAACCATGTGTCCCTCTTGCAGGAGAAAGTCCCCTTCATTCCTCGACTCAATATTCATCGTGCTGAAAAGCGGTACTACTTTCAGACCAGCCCGATGTCAAGGTATGCATCTGTATGCATTGGCAGTATTGCATCTGTAGTATGTATTTATGGTATGGATGTATAACAAAGTGAAAAATGTGCTCTTAAGAACATCTAATTAAAATGATTGGATCCATGTTCAGATTTTGCATAACAAAACTGGGTTTTTATGACTATAATTGACCCTTCGTGAAGCCACGCCCGAAAACCGCCACTGGCCAATCGTGTCTTAGCAACCGTAACTATGCGCGGAGGTCTGGCAAGCTTTCGAGCGAGGGAAACACGCTGAAGCATTGTGCGTATGGATTGTGCAAATCTGATACCGGTATCCTAAAAGTTTGGACGCGGGAGAGGAATAGTTTTCCTTCCAGAAAATCTAAAAGCCAAGGGGAGAAATGATGAGCGTGATCAAGCAGTGTGGGAGACCCACTACCGGTAAATGTCGACATGATAAACAAAAACACCTAACATAACATTATTGGAACGCTTGGAAATATTGACGGTTCTTTGTTCATAATGATATAACGTAAAATAAGACGATTAAAGACAAGACAAAGGCTCACTGACATACTTTATAATATATTTCAGCATTTTGTTAATCGACGTCCTACTAACGTTACCCCTTACTAAGTTACTTTAACCCAATCCGATCGCGGCTCTCTCGGTATTAGTTTTGTTCCACAAGATTTATGGATAAACTGTTTGATTTATAATTATTAGGATTTCCACATACCCTGCTGTGTATGAACATAGCTGTTCCTCAATTTGTGTTTCCCATTTGAACGGTCAGCGAATGAGGCGCTGCTGCTTGCGCTGGGACAATAACGTTAGGCTTTAGCTTAAATTTTTAAGAAATTATTCTCTAATCGGTTGCATATAATGTCGTGAATATATCCCTTCGAATGCAATACTGCAGTCCCTTTTGTCTCGCTCTCTCAGATTTTTCACTTTTTCGCCGAAAATGACTAATTATGTCATTGGGAATGTCTGACACCGGTGCAGACACACTGTAATAGATGTGCCAGCCGCGAAAGCTTGACAGGCGTAGCAACAGTAACTAGGGAGGGCGGGGCTTAGCGAAGGGTCAATAGAGGGAATGCATACACGTGACTTTCCCGCCGGAACAACCCCTCTCAGCCTGACCGAGTGGCAAAAGATCTGCTGCGTGACTGGTTTTAATAGGGGAAACTGCGAAAATGCGACTAAAACGAACAATTTTATCAATTTAAATTAAATGTTGGACTCAATATAGTGTTCCTTACAACTTACTAAAGATCGTGATTCATGGATATTATTGACATGCAGCCAGGAATCGTGTTCGCCTGACATTTATGTTTGCCTGATTTCAACACCGGGGAAATAGAAGCAATATAGACCTAAACATAAAGCAAATTTGCCTGTGAATGTTTTATATAAATACAATATAGGTTTAAATCTGGGTGATTACTTATATCAGTGTTATATATAGCCTATATATCATCATATCGTCCAGCCCTAAAACTTTATAGTTTTTTTATAGTCAGTGTTTATTAAAAAAAAACATCCAATAATGCAGAATATGGAATGATACATATTTAATTGATGAGTTGTTAATATATATATAACAATACAAAATATATGGTTTTACAGCTAAATGCAGCATCTTGACACAAAATGATAACTGCAAATCCACCTTTCACTGACTGGAGTCCAGTTGTTTCTGTGAATTGCAGCGATCCATTTGCTCCTCTTTCTATCGCAGTCTGTAAAAATATACTTCTGATTTTTTGTAAAATCTAATTGTACAGTCAATCGCAAAGCTCTTTCCCACTTTATATGTGTTGTGTTTGTTTTTCGCGGCATTCACGCTGAACACACATACAGCCTGTGTATACAGCCGCTCAGTCTTTTTGCCACTCACTGTGAGAAACTGCAGCACTCCGGCCGGAGGTGACGTCACGCGCATTCCCTCTATTCAGTAAGGATGCTGACAATGACAATGAAAAATCATAATTTGTCAAGGTTTCTTGATTACATATAATATCACCTCTATTAAGTTGTTCAAAGAATGCACTTAGGTATTTGAACCACTAGTTCAATTGTTTCAAAGAAATGATTGGTTGTTACTGGGAAATAATACCTATTAGGACGTTGACTGCATTCGTCTGTTTTTTCAGTTCAGAGAGACTGCCATTAAATGTGCCTCAGATTAAAATAGACATGGACCCAGATGACAGCAATGCCTTCTACTGGAGAAGTCGAGGGTCCAAGACGTCCATATAACTCCTCCAGCCAATCTGCAGCATAGATTTTATTAAGCGTATCCAATTTGCTGAAAGCCATTTACCATGAGATATTTTGTAAAAACTATCACAGAACCTTTCTGTAAAGACTTAAGAAAAGCTTGAGGAACACTTGTCTTTCATTCACTTAATTATTATGGTTTGCGAATTGTAATCCCTAAACTACTATGCAATTCAGTTCATTGTTTCACTTATGTGCTGAGCTGTAGAGAAATGCTGTAGCTGTTTCCCACAATTCCAGAAATACTTCCTCCATTATTCATCCAATACACTATGAATCTTTCCACCAAATTCACTTACCATGCCACTATTTTCCCTTTATTTTTGCTGCTCTACCTCTGTTTTGCATGGTAGGCATTATGTAAAAAAAAAAAAAAAAAAAAAAAACTTCTAATTTGTTTTATTTGCACAGCATGAGAGTTTAATGTTGTTGTTTTTTTAGTGTATATCTTGAGCAAAGTATTCAGCAAATGATTTCTGTTATGATGAGAGCGAACAACTGTGACATAATATATTGTAATATTTAACTGTTGATTTAACTTTTAAAGGATGATTAATGTTATTGATTGGCACTGAACCAGCTGTTTTTCATAGTTTCATTTAATATAATGTGGTATTCAATTTTATTTGTTTCCTTTAACAAACAATGTGTATGCCTGAATTATCAAAACATTTTCTAATAAGCTTGATTAATTAAGAAAGCCTAATTCATTTTGATTTTCAAGTCTTGTTAGACATTTGCTTCCTCACCTGGTTTTGGAAACCATAAAAAGTCTACATGTGTAAACCTACTTGTACTCTGTCATCTGCAAATTATTTACCCAAGTGGCTTAAACCTGAATTGCAGTAATACATGAAATTCCTTTAGGTTTAAGATATTTTTTATTATTATTATTATTATTTGTGCACCATTTACATGATGTCTAGCATTGAATGTCTTATTGTGTAATTTGTTAGTGGTATATGCATCTGAATGAAGATTTTCAGAGGACAGGGAAAAATGTCATACAGTGCATATGTCTGAAACATGTCTTCCTTGAGCCTTGATTCTTCAAGAACCCAAAATACTATATTGATTCCTGCTAATTTGACATTATTCTCCCATCTTTCCATCACTTTTCCTCTTTCTTTCAAAAACATACTATACTGTCATTTCAAAATCAACTTTGAACCTTGTAAGTATAAGATTTCAAACTTATATATATTTTGGGGGTACATACAAACTTATTGTGAAAGCATGTCTGGGGAAATTCTTGAACGTTTTAAGCAATGCTAAATATTAATTGTAGAGTGTGTAACTGAAACTTTTTTTAATCAAGTTTTGTGACTTTTTAGAACAAAACAGCTGCAATTATTTTAGAATTTATATTTTTCAAAGGAAATGACTATTAAAAATGAACAGAATTTATTAAATCGTCTCCTCGTTTTTTTATTATATTTTTAATTTTTGCTTTTTCCCATCAGTATCATTTTATCTGCTACATAGGGTACATACAATGTCAAAACCATTTATTAAAATTTTACTCAAAGAAACAAACAATAGTATTTCCATTTTGCAACATGTAAGTTTGATATATCATTTGCCCCTATTTCTACACTAGACTATCAAACCCATTTTAATCCAACTTATGCTGCTCCATCAATATCCAATAAAATGACATTTTATCGTATATCTATATTTGTAGTAAATTTGGGGACCAAAACAATCTCAATCTGGGTTTATTTTTTATAAAATTTACAAACAATAGTGATTTATACCGTTTACCTTAATTCATGTTCAAGGTCAAACAACATAGGGTGGGCAAAAAGTGAAGGGCATGTAATTTATAATCTTGCATATAATAACTATCTTGACTAATTGTCAACCTGATTATTACTTGCCTCAGCTGTTCACACTGAATATGACACAATGTCTCCATCTAGTGTTCACACTTAACATTGCAGAGCCCGTGGCATACACTTCTAATTTAGTGAATGTTAAATTTCGAGGATGAAGGGTTTTGGAGAGAAGAGAATGAGAAATAAGGATTCATTTATTGAATAATTAAATATAATAATTCCATTTAAACCTGTGTAGTCACAAAAATGTTTTACTTAATGCCCATTTGAACTAATAGCACTTCCCAAGCCTTTCAAAATCATTAGCATTATAAGTGGATAATGTGACATTAAAACCCTCCTACGCCAACAAGGCTGTCAGGCTACTCATGACAACAGTGCAGAATCATTACTTTTCGATTTAGTATAGGAGAAAAGGTTACGCATGTAACCCATTTCCCTGAGAAGGGCAATGAGACGCTGCGTCATGGTTTTGACACATTGGGAAGACTCTATGTGAACCGGTGTCTAAAACGTAAATACACGCCAATTTGGATTGGCCACGACAGACCGATGACGTCACAGGGGCTGAGGAACATGTCATCAGCTGCAGATTGTCTGAAGACATAGCGCCTTCTCAGGGAGTTGGGTTTCATAAGTAACCTAAGACATTACCATTTGAAGTAGTACTTCGGTGCTACGTCATGGTGTTAAATGTTAAAACCCACTGTGGCATACTGAACAAATGCCTGCTCACTGTGCTGTGAAATTAAGTGTGAAATTAAAGTAGGCCTACTGCTAATCCAACCATAAAAACCCCTTGGCCAAAGCTCTAATGGGCAACCTAAATTGAAGGGAGCATATAATTACAGCGGCTTCAAGGACTATACGCAGACATCAGGAGAGAGCAGTGCTTTCTCTCAACTTTCTGCTCTACCCTCAAGGAGAAATATCAAACCTTAATGAGATCTGTCCGTTGAATGGCAACAATGTCCACTTTTTTAATGGTCTGTTATTCCATTACTCCTTTTTGCAAACCGTTACAAACATGTTACAATAGTTCCACCATTATGTCCACACTGTCACCTCCAGGTCCAAGCTGAAGAGGCAACAGTCGAAGGAGTGAGACGTGAGTGGCAGTAATGCCCATTTCCTTCTTTTGTACATCCAATTCATGTGTGATTATATAGGAAAGCACATTAACGCAATCCTCATAGTCCCTCTGCAAGGGGTCATGCACACTGCTCCAACTCATCATCATCAGGGACGTTCCATAATACTGTCTCCATATATCATGAATTGATCATGGAACACTGACGTCATCTCAGAGAGGGTGACAGATGAGGAAGTGAGATATGAAGTGTTACTCTTCTGTAACAAATGTGATTATAGAGGTACCATAGCACATTCTAGCAGCTTCTACCCCTGTACTTCCAATACTGGTAAATGCGACCAATGAGGAAGTGGGATGTATGTTGTGATATTGCCCACTCCCCAATTCATTACCAGGAATGTCCTTTAAAGGGGGGGTTAACTGCTTTTTTTTTTGCATGATTATGTTTATGGGGTGCAATATAACATGTATTCATGGTTTTTCTTTTTAAAAAAGTCTTCACCTTTATTGTCAGCCGCGCTCTCCTCTGTCCTCTGAATGACTGGTTGACTTCCTGATTCTCATTAAACCACTCCCTCAGAAACAGGCAGCGGGCTCAGATTGGTTAGTTTGGGCTGGTGTGTTGTGATTGGCTAAACTGTCACAACGCTAAAACACAACGCTACGTCTGGAATTATACATGCAAATACATTTAAAATGATTAAGTCTTAACCTACTTACAGGTTGTGGCCCAACAACTGCTGACTCTGGTTTTAAAGTTGGAACTGCTTCATGTTTTAGTAACAGTTTCTTGTTGAATCCGGCATCGAATTCGTGATTCTGGAAGCTGTCTTCCGTAAAAAAAAGCTGTCTTCTGTGCAGCATGAGAGATAAATTACGATCATCATACATAATCAAACATAAATTGTATCCATTGTTGACGGAGTACAGCGTCCGTGGGGAGAGAGAGAGAGAGAGAGAGAGATCTACTACAGTAGCTTACAGCCAGTAAACATCAATGCTAAATCATAGCATTTTCAGTTCTTTTCATGTTAAGCAAAACTAAAATTTTGGTCTTCACTATGTATTTTTGAGTTATAGTGGTTTTGTGTTTTTTGACCACAAAGGCTTAAAGGAATTGTTCAGCACATTCTTTTTTTATTTCTTTATTATTATTATTATTTTTTATGATGCTGGCTTAGATGTGATCCAGACAGCTCTAGCAGAAGTGAGTCTGTTCAGTTCTGATCAATACATGTTGCAATCTTACAGGAAGAACAGGTTTGAAGGCCTAAAACATCTTGCATTCAAGTTAATTCATGTGCTCCACATGTGGTTACTCAGTGCATCACCATCAGAGACATTTTGAAGTGATGCATAACATCCTAGCAATTCAATTCAATTTAAAACTACTTTTGAATCCAAAAATCCATTTAAATCTCCAGAACTCAGATAAACAGCCGCGTTCAAAGGAGTTGGCAATGAAAGCTAAAGTCCACTCCTGTACCAATGGAGCTGCTTGATAAGAAAAAGTTCCAGGATCAAACTAAAATTGAAGAAGCCTTCGTCAGCAATGCGAGATAGAGATGCAATTCACTGTGGACTGCTTCTTTCTCAAACTTTCTTTATTGCTCCAGGAACCTTGTGTGACCAATACAAACCATATCCATTTTTAATGAGTATTAGAATCATGTTGAGAAAAACTCTCTAATGGTGATGGTGTGGGTGAAATTTAATATCCATGCCCACCATAACTGCAAGGTTTGAATGGTGCTCAGAAGAACCTGCATGACTGTTAAACAAGTTGTATGGTTAATCAGTGTGAATTGTTCCTTTTGTATTGAAACAGGGTGCATTTAGGTCACCTTTATTGCCCCCCATATGTGTGAATGTCAGCCTGACACTTTGTGCTTTCCCTTCTGCCACTGTGTGCTTTATTATATTTTTTGAATTGCAAACATGGGTAACACTTTACAATACGGGTGCACTAATATGCATGAATTCATGCTTAAAGGGTACATATCATGCTTTTAAATCATTAATTTTTACTTATAAATCATACATTTGTGGTCTATATAAAGCATACAGTAACTGCAATGCTTGGGTCTGATTTACTCATTATTATAGCTCCACAGGCCCCTTTTTGATGTGTTTCTGTGAACAAGTCGTTTCAATGCGGCCCCTTTAAATAAAAATGCGTACCGTCTTACCCCGCCTACTCTCCAGGTCGCTGAGTTCACGGTGAGCTCAACTCTCCGCGTTTAGCCATGTTTGATAAGAGATACGATTACTATAGCTTCAAAGAACATTTTTATTAACACGTTAACAAAATGTCAACAACGGAAGACTTGTCCACCAAGCCTTATATATTCGAGCCAGAGCGAGCGATTTAAAAAAGATGACGACGACGAACGGCTTCATATGGAGGCAGGTATTTAAGTTAACTACGTTGTGTTATTAGTGAAAGTCGACTATTTCTCTTGTTAAAACAAGCACACTGACAAGATAAATGACTGCTGATCTTACCACTAAAAATCTGTATTGATAATAAAATGATAACTTACGTTTAGAAAGCATCAGGAAACACAGCAGATAAATGATAGAAGTCGATTCGACAAACCCTTCTGTATACTGGCTGAGGTTGTTGAAGTGGGGATCCTTGAAGTGCTTTAGGTCACTACATCCAACAACCGAACATTTTGACTAGCCCTCTCGTAACTTCTGCATCACTGAGCTTGGACTACAAAATCGGAGCGAGAAATAATAATGGCGGATTGCTCGTATTGTTGGCAGGGGCGTTTCTAGGTTTCAAAAACATCAGGGGCTGAACCCGAAACATCAGGGGCTGGGTTATGGTAATTATTAGATAACATGTTTCGATACAGAGAATAATGTATATCGCATGCCTATATGCAGGGGGCAGACTGGATAAGACCCCCCCCATCCCTGGTACTGTAACCAGACCATCCCAGATTACCACACAGTCACACACATTCAAAGGTGAGGTAGTTAGGGGGTTCGGGGGTATACTCCCCGAGAAAATTTTGATTTCTCAGACCTACATGTGTGCATTTTAGGGTACTTGAAGGTCATATAAATTGGATAACAATAGCTTTAAAAGCATGTCAGTGGACAGTAGCCTAGCATAAATTATTTGTCAAGCAGATAACAGATTCTTAAATATGAGAATGAGGATAAATGTTGAAATAAATGATCCACACTTGGAAATGCTGAACACATTCGAGGACCATACAAGTCTAGCCTATATAATTATACATTTGATAAATATATATATATATTTTTTACTTATGAATTAAGATTATAGTTTCTAGCGTAGAACATCTGTGTTAAATAGGAATAAATTGTAATAATGTTAATCAAGCTGACTAAATCACACGACTGTTAACAATGACGCAGCAGTTAACAATAAAAAGCTGTTAATTCTACATTTTAAGTGTATGTTTCATTAAAAAAGGCCGCAAAACAGCGATTAAAAGCCGTTTGGCTCGCGAGAAAGTTAATGTAGGATGTAGGAATTTCTAACATAAGATAGGATGAAGCAAGATGGGATTCCTAAAGTTAAAATCCTATCTTACTCTCTTTACGGCCCCTGATCTACTCGTTATCTGAGGGGAATAACGTTAATTTAGCCTACACATCATGTTTCAATCGCCAAATCAGATGTATAAGTTAGGCTACTTCATTTACGTTACATTCTGCACGAGAAACGGATTATGACTCACAAAATGGATTAAGTTAGCTATTGGCGAAATAGTAAGGTCCCACGTACTTTATTTATAACGGACATGTTCTGCATTAATACCACAGTGAGTAGCCTACAGGTCTAATTTAAGTTAGACCAGTGTTGCTGAAGAGCCTTCACCGAGACACCGACCTGAGCTAATGATGAGGAAACGGCGCCAGTAAGTTGATAACTCTTCTTGCCTCTCATCCGCCTCGTATCGTTCATGACTCCTTATTTTACTTTTTAAAAAGTGTCTAATGTCCATAGCATACTAAGCCAAAAACAACAATGACAGTCAAGCCCTAAAGCTGTAAAGTTAACCGATGTCTCTCTCTCTCTCCTCCGGTGCGCACTCTATAAGCGTGCTGTAACCATAGTAACTTTGATACGCTTGTTAGCCTATGGTAATAACTAGCTAGTTAAACAAATAGGCCTACAGTGAAAGCCAGCCAGATGATGATCTATCTTCAGACTTTAAGGATAAAAAAACTGAATTCTTACCCACTGACTTCTTTCCGAAAAATCCCCAAAGTCTCGTTTGCTTCATTTTTCTTTAATCTTTTCTTTCCTGCTCGCTGACTGTCTCAGTTGTTAACTCGCGCTCTTGCGGTTGACTGTGCTAGCTCCTCCCCTACCTGCTGCTGCTGCATATTTAACAGAGAGGAAGAAACGGAGTAGCCCATAGGCTACCGACAGCAAAGAAATGTATTCTATAGGCTAGATTATTTTTAAGATCTATTTTTACAGGCTGTATGCATGCAAAGCCAAAGCGCAATGAAATAAAGCAACTTATGATTTCGGGCGTTTACATAGGCTATTGTTGTCCAGTTTCATATTTGCTCAGTGACAGTCATTACATTCGGGGCTTGACTCAAAACATTCGGGGCTGAAGCCCCGGGAAAATCGGCTGGCGACGCCCCTGATTGTTGGTAGTAGCCAGTAGTCAATGTCCTTATTTGTCTGTTCTGCTGCAAATACGGTGACGTACTTGCTCAAAAAACGTCATAGACAACAGAAAAATCTGAACAGGTTGTAAAATATGACCAAAACAGAATATAAAGATATAAACGAAGCACCTGAAGAAGAATAATGTCATCTTTTCTGTGCTTATAAACACTCCAAATCGACAACAAAATGCATTTAAGAGCTAAAAAAGTGGATTTTGCATGATATGTCCCCTTTAACTAATGCATAGATAATTTTGAGTTAATCTATAACTCATGAAGAACTAAACCATTAATTAATGATTACTGCATCAGCAACTAATAAAGAGTCTATATGATTAATAGATTAAGTAATAGAGGGAATGCATTCACGTGACTTTCCCGCCGGAACAACCCCCTCTCAGCCTGACTGAGTGGCAAAAGATCTGCTGCGTGACTGGATTTAATAGGGGAAACTGCGAAAATGCGACTTAAAACGAACACTTTTATCAATTTAAATTAAATGTTGGACTCAATATAGTGTTCCTTACAACTTACTAAAGATCGTGATCCATGGATATTATTGACATGCAGCCAGGAATCGTGTCGCCTGACATTTATGTTTGCCTGATTTCGACACCGGGGAAATAGAAGCAATATAGACCGTAAACATAAAGCAAATTTGCCTGTGAATGTTTTATATAAATACAATATAGGTTTAAATCTGGGTGATTACTTATATCAGTGTTATATATAGCCTATATATATCATATCGTCCAGCCCTAAAACTTTATAGTTTTTTTTAGTCAGTGTTTATTAAAAAAAAAATCCAATAATGCAGAATATGGAATGATACATATTTAATTGATGAGTTGTTAATATATTATATATTATATACAGGCAAATATATATATAACAATACAAAATATATGGGTATGGTTTTACAGCTAAATTCAGCATATTGACACAAATGAAAACTGCAAATCCACCTTTCGCTGACTGGAGTCCAGTTGTTTGTTCTGTGAATTGCAGTGATCCATTTGCTCCTCTTTCTATCGCAGTCTGTAAAAATATACCTCCGATTTTTTTGTAAAATCTAGTTGTACAGTCAATCGCAAAGCTCTTTCCCACTTTATATGTGTTGTGTTTGTTTTTCGCGGCATTCACGCTGAACACGTATACAGCCTATGTATACAGCCGCTCAGTCTTTTTGCCACTCACTGTGAGAAACTGCAGGCACTCCGGCCGGAGGTGACGTCATTCACTATAACGCATTCCCTCTATACATGAATTGCTATTAATTCATTGTGTCATTGTGTATTAATTGCTTAATAACATATTTTATGAACTAATAGTGTAAATTAATGTTAATTACCACAATTAGTCAAAGCTATGCACTTCAACTTCCAGTTGTCTGCTTTAATTAATCATTAGCTAATGATTTGCAAAGGTATCATTATGTTATGACTACTTGTTGAGGCACATCGTTATTAAGTAGTCATTTAGTAATGGTAGTAATTTGCACATGAATTTGCACTAACAATGAAGTAATTAATTTTTGTATTAATGCATATTAGTGTACCACTTATATTATCTGGAAGTTGAAATACATTATGGAGTTATTATGGAATTAATCCACAATTACATATTTAATTAATAACAATTATGAACTAATACATTAACCTTACTCTTAATTAGTTCCTAATGTGGTAATGATTAATGAATAGCTTAAATAATCATTAGTAAAACATTAATTCAGTATTATGTGCATTAGTTAAGCATGAATTAATGCTTATTAGTGCACCTGTTTTGTAAAGTGTTACCCAAACGTATAAAGATAAGCTATAAACCCATCTACACAAATGAGATTTGAATTTAACTTATGTATCTTATCTGAAACTTGACAAGAAGATTAATTCCTCAGATAATTCCTGAGGGCCTATAACTTCTATTTTTGTATTTTATTTCAGAAAAAAAGCGAAAAATAAAAATGTAAATAAATATAAGCTAGCTAAAATAAATTGAAATCAAGGGAAGTTAAAATTAAATTTCAAGAATAATTTTTGTTAATCACTTTGCTATGAAAGCTAAATGTAAATGCAAATGTAAATGTGAAGTCTTCCAGTGTGTGACGAAACACCATGGCAACAACAGAAATTATTGTGGATGTTGTTATGCTCCCGGTAAAGGTTATTCATACAGAAGCCTAATACATTTACACTGCAAATGCCATAAGCCTCATGGGCTAAAAGAGCAAACGGAACAGGAGACAACAAACAAACAGTCTTTGAAGCAAGTGGAAAGTTTATTTAAAGAATAAAACATCTGAGATGACAAGAGACATGACATTTTCATATTGGAGAGGGAATTTAGAAGATCTCTTCATCCAATATAATTGCTGGCGCTCAAAAGAATCTTTGATGAGCGAGTCTTTAAACGCCAGTCTCGTCGTCATACTTAATAACATCCTCTGTCTGAAAAATAAAATATCGAGCTGTAATCAAACCTTAGTTCAATATCTGTACTAAATTGTACAGACACCCCAAATCCTGATTTGATCTGCTTTTCCTGGTGGTGAACTACTTAGTTGAGTTTATTTTACTTTCCCTCTTGTTTTAAGCATAAATTTAACAGCTATTTTTTTATTTATGCTTTTTTTTTAGTAAGGGAAAGATACAATGGAATTGAATGTGGTACATCAACTGTTTGTTTACCACAGTTTGTGGTAAACAAACCACATATCATACCACCATGTTCCCATTTAACTAATGGAACCTTATTGTAAAATTTTACCCTTGTCATATATAAATAAACAACAAGAAAAACTAGTTTTACACAGCAAAAATGTCTATGGTTGAAATTGTTCAGAGGATAGTGGTTAGTCAGTGCTCTCACCAGCTTTTGACACAGTTGTGCCGGGGAATGCTTGGAACAGCAGGATGTGGTCAAGTTAACCCATGCTTGTGCCTGTGTCTCTGCTCTCTCACTCTGTGTCCTGCAGGAAATAAATCATTCATGAAAGGTTTGTACTGATGTGCAACCGTCTCCTTCCTTCCAAATGCCCTGTTGTTAAATAACTAGGGCCCATAATTTCTGCGATCACGGAATAAAAAACACACTCTTTTTACAACTAAAATAACAGTAAAGGGTAAAAAAAAATGAATTCCCAAAAATTAAAACGGAAAAAATGGAATTTGCAAAAATTAAAACGGAAAAAACGGAATTTGGGAAAAAATAAAATGGAATTTGGGAAAAAATAAAACGGATTTTATAGGGCCCTAAATAACATCAACTGATGATGTTCTTTTCAAGTCTGACTATAACTTACGGTTTGAAGTACTGCGAGCAAGTGTCATCCAACTTGGACAGAAGTGCTGTAGTCTTTTTCAATTTACTCTCCTGTTCAATAAAAGTTGAGAGAGAGAGAGAGAGAGAGAGAGAGAAATGAAAGAGGCGTTTGTACAGTAATACAACCCATAAAATAAAATTTTCCTTGTCAATGTTCAAAGTCGAGCAGCGGGAGAAGATGAGATGTGTCGTTGTTTGACAGTCCGGGCTTGGTTAGCACCCAGCGAGTACAAAAAGCACCCTGTCACTCAAAATTAATTGAAATCTTGCAAGACTCTCAGCTGGTGAGTGAACTTCATTTGTGCATGTTAATGTTGTGTGTTCATTCCCTGGTTACAGATGCGGTTTATATTTTTCAATTAGATGTTCACACCCGCAACTCTTCTTCACTTCGCCATTTATAGTAGAATAGCAGCGAGCGAGCAGATAATTGGAGGAACTGCAAGAGAAAACTGAAAGACCAAATGAACCAAACATTAAAACACTTTTCATCAGGTTAGCTGTGAGTTTTTGACATCATTATTAAGCATGAAAAGAAGTGCTCATGGAGCTCCAATTACAGCATTATAAAAGGATTTCTTCAAGGTTATATTACTTGAGCATCCTTATGAATGGCACCTGCTACCTCAACACAATTTTTCATGCCAGTTCACCTTATTGCCTAGAGAACCAAGGAATCCATCAACGTATCATCTCTCATGAGACTTCAAAGCAAAATTAAGTCACTCATTGTCAAGTCAGAGAGTGGCATTGTGCTGGCAAATCATAGACATTCTTCAAAAAAGATTAAAGCCTCTCACAATGGCCATCTACCCATTGTTTTTAAGCAATCTTATCCAGTAAGGATAGAAAAAATCCAAAAAGAAAAATAATAACCTGCTGCTAACTAAGCACAAGACATAAAACAATGACTAAGTTTAAATGCAGCCAATTGTCAGGTTATGGTCGGGTTAAGGTCACTATTCGGGTTTCTGAAACATTAGGATTAACCCGTTTACATGCGTGAGCAGAGAGAATTTCTCCTACATGGAATTGCAATATCCCGATGTTATCGGTGACTCGCGGTTAGCGTCTTGATGTACGGACAACCTTAAAGGCCAATTTATACTTCTGCGTAGGGTGCGTGCAGTAGGTACGGCGTAGCATGCGCACAGACGCGTCCCATACCGCGTACCCTTCGCCGTAGCCTGACGCGCACCTCCTCAAAAATGTAACTACACGTAGCGACGACGCGGACCGCAAGATTGGTGATTGGTCGGCTTGGTAGCATCGCATTTCCTCATACGCATTTCCGCACGTACCTTCTCACGCATTTCCACACGTACCATCTCCTCTGACGTCTTCTCTCATTTCTGACTTTCAGTTTTAGTAATTTCACTAAAATTAACTGTTTTTCCACCTCAATAAGCTCCAACTCCAACATGATCCACTCTCTTTCAGTCGCTATTGCTTGTAGTAACCTAGCCGCGAGGAATCTAAACACAGTGGAACATTAAAACCCTCCGCCGCCAACTAGCGTTTCGGAGCAGAACTGCAGAGCAACCAAGACCTGAACGCAGAAGTATAAATGCTCACAAAGGCGTCGCTTACGTGCGTAGCCAACGTCGTACACTACGGCAGAAATCAGCTGCTTGAATGACAATTGATTGATTGATTGATTTAATTTAATGACCACACAGCCAGGCTGGTGGAATTTGTTTTCAGTACAGCTCTTTGATGCAGGTTCCAGAAAATACATTAACATTGAACATTAAACATACATAATACAATACCATACATATACATCCAGTCCTCAGCGTTTAGAGTTCAAAATATGGATTGCTTTCGGAAAGAAGCTGTTTTTAAAGCGAGTTGTCCTAGCGGCGATTGTCCTGTACCGCCTCCCAGAGGGCAGTAACTGAAAGGTGTTGTGTGCAGGGTGAGAGGTATCAGCAATTATCTTTTGAGCTCTACGTAGTGTCCGTTTGTGATAGAGTGATTCGATGGATTGTAGTGGTGAACCGATGACTTTAGATGCTCTGTTGATGATACGCTGTAGTTTCTTCCGGGAAAGTGAGTCTAGACTGCCAAACCAGACTGTGATGGATGTGGTGAGGATGCTTTCGACGATGGCCATGTAGAAGCGGAGCAGAAGATGAGACCTTACTCTAAACTTCTTGAGCTGTCGGAGATGAAAAAGTCGTTGCTGGGCTTTATTGTAGATATGATCTGTGTTGATTTTCCATTTAAGGTTATTGCTAATGTGTATTCCGAGAAATTTGAATTGACCAGTGATGGAGATGGGTTCACCTTCAATGAGCACAGAAGTTTTGGGGGATGGTTGACGTCTCAGGTCGACGATGAGTTCTTTTGTTTTTGATGTGTTGAGTAGAAGATCATGGTCTGTACACCAGGTCACTGCTTGGTTGATCTGTGCACGATATACGGTTTCTTGGTTGTTGGTAATGAGTCCTATAATGGTTGTATCATCCGCATATTTGTATAAGCTGACAGAACTGTGGTGTGATGTGAGCTGATTTGTGTAGAGTGAAAAAAGCCAGGGTGAAAGAACACAGCCTTGGGGTGCACCTGTGCTGAGGAACAGAGGGGAGGATGTATTATTATTCATCCTTACTCTCTGTTTCCTGTTCCAAAGAAAACTGTGAATCCAGTGGCAAATGCATGGATCGATGTTCATGTCCAGTAGTATATTGACCAGTTTGACAGGGTTTATTGTATTGAATGCAGAACTGAAATCCATGAACAGGATGCGGGCATATGTGTTTGCGGACTCAAGGTGGTTCAGTATTTGATGCATTGGTAAGTTGACGGTGTCTTCAACTGACCTGTTGGCTCTATAAGCAAATTGTAATGGGTCCATGAGTGGGGTGGTGACAGTTTTTAGGTGATTGAGTAAGATGCGCTCGAATGATTTCATGACTGCTGATGTCAGGGCAATAGGCCTGTAATCATTGAGGCAGGAGATGGTCTTGGTTTTGGGAACCGGGATGATACTGGACTCTTTGAAGCACTCGGGTACTGAGTTTTGACTGAGGGAGGTATTAAAAATATCGGTAAAGACCCCAGCCAGTTCTGCAGCGCAGTGGTGGAGAACGGTGGGGCTGATGTTGTCTGGACCGGGGGCTTTATTCCTCTTAAGTCCCCTGAAGATGCTTCTAACCTCCTCCTCATAAATGGTAAAAGGGGGGGGAGGGAGGGGGTCGGGGGGAGACGGTGGTGTAGCTGGTGCCTGCTCAAACCTCCCATAAAAGAGGTTGAGTGTGTCAGAAAGCTGCTTATTGCCGTCAGGTGTAGAAGTGGGTTTCTTTTTATAGTTTGTCATGTTTTGGAGTTTTTTCCAGATAAAACGTGTATCATTAGTGGTGATTTGTTCTTCTAGTTTAGTTGCATAGTTGGATTTAGCTCTTCTTATTGCAGATCTCAGTTTGTATTTGGCAGCCATGTATTGTTCTTTATTTCCTGATAGATGAGCTTCATTTTTCTCCTTTCTCAACTGTTTAATGTCCTTGTTATACCACGGTTTATTGTTATTATAGTGTTTGATTTTTTTGAGTGGTATACACAGGTCCACGCAGTAATTGACGTATGACGTTGTTACGTCGGTGACGTCATGGAGATCACCTGCAGCACGGAAAACTTCCCAATCCGTGCACGCGAAACAACCGCAAAGTTTTTCAATGGCCTCAGGGGACCAGTACCGGACAAGTTTAGTTGGTGACTTAGAGGATTTAACTTTTTGTCTGTATTGTGGAATTAACAACAACACTGCGTGATCGGACCGACCCAGCGGAGCCCTCGGGAAGACACGGTAAGCCTCTTTGATGGTAGGATAGCAGTGGTCCAGCGTGTTGGTTCCTCTGCTAGAACAGGCTACCTGCTGGTGGTAGCGGGGGAGCTCAAGACGACAGATTAGTCTGGTTAAAGAGTAACTTTTTGATTCAGTTTTAAATGTTCTGTTGGTTGTATTTTATCCCAGCTTTTATGTAGTGTTAAAAAACTGAAACAGGAAGTGCTTCTGGACCAGTGTTGTTTACATCTTGTGAAATGGTCTATACTGGA
>JAQIUQ010001742.1:202500-367234 GCA_030378365.1 Hybognathus amarus | reverse complement strand
TCTTTATCTTTTTTTTCTAGTTTCTCTGGAAAGTGCTGGGAGAGCAAAAAAGCATCAATGGTCTCCCATGGAGGTTGCCGCGGTCATGAGACATTTTGGTGAACACATCAAAAAAGGAAAACTGGCCACTATGATTGAATGCCAGCAATGCAAGGAGGCAGAAGATCCTGCTCTGGCTGGTCGCTCTTATTCAAAATTTAAGAGACTTTGTAAGAAATCGTGGTGTGACTTTGAAAAAGAAAAGAAAATCCCGGTTAAAATATGGAGATGTGATTAATTGTCCATCAGTGATGTCATCAGGACACATGGAATATTCAGGGTTAGAAAATGAGTGGCAGAGGGGGTCGTGGTTCAGCGATGTCTGTGACGGGAGAGAGAGCTGGGAGGCGAGTGGCATGCAAGTAGGTCAAGTGCAAAATGAACACCTGATTGCATTTGCCGTGATTGCCGTAGCATAAAAAGCCACCTGGAAGCGGGAAGCAGTGGGGGAGAGACCAGTGGAGATCTGCAGGCGATCGAACTCACCGCTGAAAGCAGCGCAAGAGAAAGACGCCCGGAGCACGAGGAATGATTTCGAGTAACCGCTGAAAGTAGCGCAAAGAGAAAGAGACGCCTGGAGCGCGAGGAACGATTTGAGTTACCGCTGAAAGTAGCGCAAGAGAAAGACGCCTGGAGCGTGAGGAACGATTTGAGTAACCGCTGAAAGTAGCGCAAGAGAGACGCCTGGAGCGTGAGGAACGATTTGAGTAACCGCTGAAAGTAGCGCAAAGAGAGAGAGACGCCTGGAGCGTGAGGAACGATTTGAGTAACCGCTGAAAGTAGCGCAAAGAGAAAGAGACACCCGGAGCGTGAGGAACGATTTGAGTAACCGCTGAAAGTAGCGCAAGAGAGAGACGCCTGGAGCGTGAGGAACGATTTGAGTAACCGCTGAAAGTAGCGCAAAGAGAAAGAGACGCCTGGAGCGTGAGGAACGATTTGAGTAACCGCTTAAAGTAGCGCAAAGAGAAAGACACGCCCGGAGCGTGAGGAACGATTTGCAGTAACCGCTGAAAGTAGCGCAAAGAGAAAGAGACGCCTGGAGCGTGAGGAACGATTTGAGTAACTGCTTAAGTAGCGCAAAGAGAAAGAGACGCCTCGGAGCGCGAGGAACGATTTGCAGTAACCGCTGAAAGTAGCGCAAAGAGAAAGAGACACCTGGAGCGTGAGGAACGATTTGAGTAACCCAGGGGTGTCCAATCCTGCTCCTGCTGATCGACTGTCCTGCACAGTTCATCTCAAACCCTAATCAAACACACCTGAAGCAACTAATTAAGGTCTTTAGGATCACATTCAGGTGTGTTTGATTAGGGTTGGAGATGAACTGTGCAGGACAGTCGATCGCCAGGATCAGGATTGGGCACCCCTGGAGTAACCCCTGAAAGTAGCGCAAGAGAAAGAGATGCCTGGAGCGTGAGGAACGATTTGAGTTACCGCTGAAAGTAGTGCAAAGAGATGCCTGGAGCATGAGGAACGATTTGAGTTACCGCTGAAAGTAGCGCAAAGAGAAAGAGACGCCTGGAGCGTGAGGAACTATTTGAGTTACCGCTGAAAGTAGCGCAAAGAGAAAGAGACGCCTGGAGCGTGAGGAACTATTTGAGTTACCGCTGAAAGTAGCGCTAAGAGAAGACGCCTGGAGCGTGAGGAACGATTTGAGTAACCGCTGAAAGTAGCGCAAGAGAAAGACGCCTGGAGCGTGAGGAACTATTTGAGTTACCGCTGAAAGTAGCTCAAAGAGAAAGAGACGCCTGGAGCGTGAGGAACGATTTGAGTTACCGCTGAAAGTAGCGCAAGAGAAGGACGCCTGGAGCGTGAGGAACGATTTGAGTAACCACTGAAAGTAGCGCAAAGAGAAGGACGCCTGGAGCGTGAGGAACTATTTGAGTTACCGATGAAAGTAGCGCAAAGAGAAAGAGACGCCTGGAGCGTGAAGAACGATTTGAGTTATCGCTGAAAGTAGCGCAAAGAGAAAGTCGCCTGGAGCGTGAGGAACGATTTGAGTAACCGCTGAAAGTAGCACAAAGAGAAAGACGCCTGGAGCGTGAGGAACGATTCTGAGTAACCGCTGAAAGTAGCGCAAAGAGAAAGAGACGCCCGGAGCGTGAGGAACTATTTGAGTTACCGCTGAAAGTAGCGCAAAGAGAAAGAGACGCCTGGAGCGCGAGGAACTATTTGAGTAATCGCTGAAAGTAGCGCAAAGAGAAAGACGCCTGGAGCGTGAGGAACGATTTGAGTTAGCGCTGAAAGTAGCGCAAAGAGAAAGACGCCTGGAGCGTGAGGAACGATTTGAGTTACCGCTGAAAGTAGCGCAAAGAGAAAGAGACGCCTGGAGCGTGAGGAACGATTTGAGTTACCGCTGAAAGTAGCGCAAAGAGAAAGAGACGCCTGGAGCGTGAGGAACGATTTGAGTAACCACTGAAAGTAGCGCAAGAGAAGAGACGCCTGGAGTGTGAGGAACGATTTGAGTAACCGCTGAAAGTAGCGCAAAGAGAAAGAGACGCCCGGAGCGTGAGGAACGATTTGAGTTACCGCTGAAAGTAGCGCAAAGAGAAAGAGATGCCCGGAGCGTGAGGAACGATTTGAGTAACCGCTGAAAGTAGCGCAAAGAGAAGAGACGCCTGGAGCGTGAGGAACGATTCGAGTTACCGCTGAAAGTAGCGCAAAGAGAAAGAGACGCCTGGAGCGTGAGGAACTATTTGAGTTACCGCTGAAAGTAGCGCAAAGAGAAAGAGACGCCTGGAGCGTGAGGAACGATTTGAGTTACCGCTGAAAGTAGCGCAAAGAGAAGAGATGCCCGGAGCGTGAGGAACTATTTGAGTAACCGCTGAAAGTAGCGCAAAGAGAAAGAGACGCCCGGAGCGTGAGGAACTATTTGAGTAACCGCTGAAAGTAGCGCAAAGAGAAAGAGATGCCCGGAGCGTGAGGAACTATTTGAGTAACCGCTGAAAGTAGCGCAAAGAGAAAGAGACGCCCGGAGCGTGAGGAACGATTTGAGTAACCGCTGAAAGTAGCGCAAAGAGAAAGAGACGCCTGGAGCGTGAGGAACGATTTGAGTAACCGCTGAAAGTAGCGCAAAGAGTGAGGAACGACCCGCACAGTCTCCACAAGTCTCCTTCCTTCTCCCCTCAGTCTGAACTTTGCTACACTGGTGCTGAAGAAAGGAGATTGCCCGCAGATCTCCACTGGTCTCTCTCCCACTGCTTCGTGCTTCCAAACGGCTTTTTATGCTACGGCAATCACTGCAAACACGATCAAGTGATCATCATTTTGCACTTGACCTACTTGCGTGCCGCTCGCCTCCCAGCTCTCTCTCTTTCCCTTTACAGACATCGCTGAACCACGCCCCCCTCCGCGCAATGAGTAATCTCTGTGTTCTGATGACGTCACTGGTGGACAATTTAAATATTTCATCTTGTGGAGAAGAGGAGAGCTGTTCAGGTATATATATATTGTTTGGTGTTGTGTGTGTATATATACAAAATTTTTTATTTCTACTGTTTTCTACTGCTATTTCTAAGCTTCTGACCCTCTTGCACTACTTGAATGCGAAAACATCAGATGTATCTGTTTTCCTGAGATGACGCTGTGTGCAGTGTTTGTGTTGCTCTCTGCAAGGACAAAGATAGGTGTTTGTCCCTCTTTCTTTGAGAAGAAACTTTAGTTTTACTCTCTCTTTTCTGTTCACAAATAGTATGAATTCTGTTGTTCTAATATGTAAGTGAAGACACTGTATCACACAGTCCACTTGTGTCTGTTTAAGGTTCCATTTATCCATGTTTGACCCTTTAATACACAGAGCTTACATGTTTGTGTATATGCATGGCCATGGTCCTGACAAATAAAGTTGGCCCTGCTAATTACTATTTGTGTCATGGGCGGAGCTAAGTACCTCATTATCGTTTGTCCTCTTAATACAGCATGGTGTCAGGTTCTTGTATATTGAGTTCTGATGTCGTTATTGGAATTTTGAAGTGAGATTTGTGTTGTATAGCTCAAATAGGATTTTTTAAGATTTACTACATCTTTCTAGCACAAGTGGGAAGGGGTGACTGTTTAGTGTTGCAAAAAACTGGTTTGAAAAAATAGTCCTCCTAATTGACAAAAACCAGTATGTGTGTGTGTGTGTGTGTGTGTGTGTGTGTGTGTGTGTGTGTGTGTGTGTGTGTGTGTGTGTGTGTGTGTGTGTGTGTGTGTGTGTTAGTGCTGGGCAGTTTGAGCAAAAATTTATATCATGTTTTTTGGGGGGGGTTTTTGGTGGTGTTTTTTGGAATTAAGCCGGTTTTTGGTTTATGGCATTTTTTTCATTCATAATTAGGTGTTCAAAGCATTTAATAACATTATAATAACATTCTTATGACCAGGAAATAACGTTAAAATACAACATTTATGTAACGGGAGAATTGAACGTTCTTATGATGTTTTGAATTACGCTCTTATAACCAAGAAATAACGTTAGTACAATGTCAAAAAAAAAAAAAAAAAAAAAACCTGGACATTTTAAATGTTCCTGAGAACATTCAGAAATAATGTTTTTTATAACTAAATGGGAAAGTTATGAAAGTTATGAGGAGAGATTCGTGATTGCACTGAAACACGTTTTATTTGCAGGATTATCTGAGCGAGCCCAGAGAAAATAGACCTATTCTTGCAAGAGCAGCGTGTACATTATATTAATGTACTTTCATTTTGGCTTTGTTTTAGTCTGATGAGCATTAATCTGATATAATTAGTTAGATAAATCGTGAATCTGGCAACGTAGGTTTGTTTAACATATCATGGCAGTTCTGAATTGAAATGACCAGCGAGTGAGACTAAAATGTAAATAATGCTCAATTGTGTTTGAAAATAAAGTACCATTAAACCTCACACAAGCAAACATGAGTAAATACATTTGATAAAGCAGCCATGCATTTTTTCCGATATTTCCAAGTCTTTGAGCTCTCATTGAGACTCATGTTTCATTGAACTTGTACTCAGCTGGCATTATACCAGCTGAGCCATCGAGCCAGCTTACCATGTTAGAAATAGAATTAAGGAGCTGGTTATGCAACGCATTCTCATCCTAGGGCGTCATATGGTTAGACTTTTGAAATTTCCATCTAAATCCAACGCACATACATGGGACCCTTTAGCGTCAATATAACACTCACAGAGATTTGTTCAGTTATGGCAGGTTTAGGTCTGGAGTAGTGTTAGGGTTAGACCACTAGGAGGCGCCTTCTGGCCCATATCTGCATCCTCATATTGACGCTAAAGGGTGCCATGTGCGTTGGATGTAGACGAAATCCTTCCGGATGAGAATGGGCTGGGTTAGTGTGTCGCAAATGTTAAAAAGTATCCGTTTACAAACCATGCACTATGGCAAATGTGTTTTAAGGTCATAGGAACCATGTGAAAATAAATCATTCTATATCAATAATTTGCAACTGCAATTATAATTTCTGTGAAAATGGAAAACAATTTGTTGGTGTTTTATTGCCACTAGTGTTCATTTCAGCTCTGAAACTGCACTATATATATATATATATATATATATATATATATATATATATATATATATATATATATATATATATATATATATATAGGTATGCTTTTGGAGTTTTGCAAAACGTGGGTAGAAGCACGTTAAAAAAAAATGAGTGTAGGTTTCTAAATGCAATATATCACACAATCATCTGCCACCGTGACACATGCTTTCAGAAACAGCCCAGGCCGCCGTTGCTAGTTCTAACATCCAATGAATACAAAGATTACATTTCTACAGACATGTTTTAAATTAGATTTTTTTTTTCCCGTGGACCGTTTCTTTTTCACGAACAAAGTGTATTTGTCACTGACCCTCGTGTACTTCTGTCAGTCAGAAGTCAGAACAGAAGCTTTGAGTTTTCTGCATGCGTTCACACATATGGCGGGCAGTATGGACACTGATGAGCGCTTAAGCTTGATGTAATTTGAAAATGTGTCTCCTCTCAGTCCCCTGTGACCCACACACACTCACACAGCTGTTACGCAGAGCTCTTCCTTCCCTCAGGACTCATTTCACCCTCAAAGTGGCTCACCAACCTCTCCAAATCTCTCTCCAAACAGGTTTACTCATCCTTCACTCCCGCTGCAGTCGATCAGAGGTTGCGCTGCTCTTAAACCCATTACGGATGTGCTTCGGCCAACTGTGAAACCTCTGTCTGCTTCATATCTGCCGCCAACTCCAATCAAAACTGAATCCCACATGGACCAAACATCCACCGCTGTCACACACGGAGTTTCAGAGACCCTCCAGGTATGAAGGATTGAATCCGAGTTCAAACAGGATTGGTCAGCTCAAGTCAGTTCAGTGTTTATTCAGTTCAATTCAATAACTGCAAAGATTATCCATTGCAGTGTTGTGATTGCAGCTTGAGTCAGTTCAAAATTCAATTCAGTTCAATAATAGTGTCGATGTTGTGAAATTCACAAATTCATATTCAACTGTAAAGCCAGCGCAGTCTTATCCTAATTCGTCATATAACTGACGTTTTGGGACGTCTTTTAACCATTCGTCACATACGACTTCTAGGGCCCCCTTAAATGTCGGTAGATGACGTTATGGGATCCTGAACTCTACCCCAGACCTAAACCTAACCCTAAACCCAACCCGTCACCTAACTGACGTTAAAGGTAAAGCGTCAGTCGTATGATCGACCCGGGATCGTCATCTACCGACGTCTAAGGGCCCTGAAAAAGTCGTATATTGACGAATGGTCAAAAGACGTCCCAAAACGTCAGTTATATGACGAATTGGGATGAGACTGTGTTAGTAAATCAGATCTACAGATGACAATAGTAATAAGGATCGTGATTTTTAAACCATGTACTTATTCATTTGACTATCATAATAAAACATAGTAAGTAAGCCATAGAGATCATGCTTTGGTTGTATGATTAGTTAACATTATGATTTGAGTTAAACTTCTGACAATCATTATTACTGTGCATTTTAATTATGTAATTTCTGTAAAGACATTTAAAACAGCAAAATGAAAGAATAAACGCTTTTAGGAAGCTGCGGAATAAATCATACTATCTTAATTAAAACCCACAAGCATTTACACAGAATATGAAGAAAATAACAGGCTCTTGTGAAAACAGGGCTTTTTTTTTGTCTTTGAGAAGACTAGTTATGAAGATTTATGAACGTTTTAAGATCTTGCGGAATTTCATTATTTTACATCTCTATTATGATCTCTTTATAAGCATGCATAATGAAGTGACTTATAAAAGATTTAATAAATGGACTTGAGTTTCGAGTCGGATGGATTTGGCGCTGGTGGAGAGAGGCGGGAGAGTAGTAGGGGAACGTCTATTGTACGCTGAATATAGAGGGCTGTCAGAAATGGATTAAGTACTCTGTATAAAAATGAATTCCGTTTCAATTAAAAGAGAGGGATGGTGGTCTATTTCAAGTCTCTCAGCTGGAATAAAGAGCCAGAATGAGTGGGACCTGTTGAAGTTAATATTGAAATAACTGTAATTACAAGACATGTATTCTCTGTTTTCCCATAAAGGCACTTGTCATCTGTGTTTAACAAAAGCTTAAACCAGCTTACAACAATGGTCAATCTGAGGAGATCTGGGGTCTGTTTCATTGAACCTTAGTTATCATAATACCATTATGCTCAGTTTCAAAGACAGTCCCAGACTAAATGAATGTTTGAGCTGTTTTAACTGAAAGCAACTTACACTGGCATATCTTCAAATATGTCAGTGCCATTGTTTTGTCTCAAGATGCATGACAGTAATGTTTATTTTTAAAAAGGAAGCACTTAAAGGGGGGGTTGACTGCGATTTCACTTTTTTTCATTTTAAATAGTGTGTAATGTTGCTGTTGGTGCATGAACAGTATCTGCAAAGTTGCAGCGCTGAAAGTTCAGTATAAGCAGAGATATCGTCTTTTAAAAATCAGGAAGTATAATTGCCCGTAAAGGTAATGGGCGTCAATGTTCCGTACAACGTGAGCGGCGACAGTTTAGCCAATCACAACACCCCGGGCCAAACTAACCAATCTGAGCTCACAACGTATTTCTGAGGGAGTGTTTTCATAGAATCAGGAAGTGAACCGCTCGTTCAGGGGACAGAGGAGAAGCGCGCATTTGACTAAGGCTGTCGAGCCCCACTGTCGCGGTAAATGCAGGGTCAGTGGCAAACGGTTCCGTATGGCATAACAGAGGAATAAAAGGTAAGCATTATGTGAATGCTCTGACTGAAGAGATGCGTCTTTAGTCTAGTTTTTAAACTGTGTCAGCGAGTCAGAGCCTCGGAACGTATCGGGAAGGCTATTCCAGAGTTTTGGAGCTAAATGCGAGAACGCCCTCCCTCCTTTAGTGGACTTAGATATCCCATGAATGACCAGAAGCCTTGAATTTAGTGATCTTAAAGAACGCGGTGGATTGTAGGGCGAAAGAAGGTCCGTTAAGTACATAGGAGCTAAACCATTTAGGACTTTATAGGTCAGTAGTAGTACTTTGTAGTTGATACGGAACTTAATAGGTAACCAGTGTAGAGATGATAAAATCTGTGTTATATGATCATATTTTCTTGACCTAGTAAGAACTCTCAGCGGCTGCATTTTGGACTAACTGTAGCTTGTTTATTGAGGATGCAGGACAACCAGCAAATAAAGCATTACAGTAATCTAGTCTCAAGGTCATAAATGCATGAACTAACTTTTCTGCATCAGAAACAGATAGCATGTTACGTAGCTTAGCAATGTTTCTAAGGTGGAAAAAGGCTGTTCTTGTAACATATGAAATATGATTTTCGAAAGACAAGTTGCGGTCTAGTATAACACCCAGGTCTTTTACTGTAGTGGATAAAGAAACAGGACATCCATCTATATTAAAGTTGTATTGTAAGAGGTTTTGTGAGTAGTTTTTGGAAGTAATACTTCCGTCATATCTGAATTTATTAGCAGGAAATTATGTGTCATCTAGCATTTTATATTTTTGAGACACTCTGTCAATTTAGATGAGTTAGTGTTTTCGTCTGGTCGTGATGAAATATATAGTTGAGTGTCATCAGCATAACAGTGGAAATTAATTCCATGTTTTCTTATAATATTACCAAGTGGCAGCATATATATTGAGAATAGCAGAGGGCCTAAAACCGATCCTTGCGGTACTCCATAGTCTACTGGCGTTATCTTTGATTTTTCCCCATGTAAACAGACAAAATGAGAACGGTCCAATAAGTACGATCTAAACCAGCTTAATGCCTGTCCCTGATCACCAGTGTAGTCTGATCCAAGAGTATTTTATGATCTATTGTGTCGAACGCAGCGCTAAGATCAAGTAGGACTAGTATTGAGATACAGCCTTGGTCAGAAGCTAAAGTAAATCATTTGTAATTTAACTAGCACAGGTTCTGTACTATGATGCGGTCTAAATCCTGACTGGAATTTTTCATAGATATCATTTTCTTGCAAAAAAAGAGCAAAATTGAGTGGACACAACTTTTTCTAGTATTTTTGACATAAATGGAAGATTTGAAATGGGTCTGTAATTTGCTAAGTTATTTGGATCTAATTGCGGTTTCTTAATAAGTGTTGCAAACGGCTGCTAATGAGAGGTTTTATTACTGCCAGCTTGAATATTTTTGGAACATGACCTAAAGATAAAGAGTTCTATTTGTTAATATTTTTTTAATTGGACCAGAGCTAACATGATCAGTTGTATTTTTATTACCTACTGTTATCAAAGATCAAAATAATACAATGGAAATTAGTATTGGTACCGTTTAGATATTTCAGTATTCGATATTTATCGAAATATCGATATTTTTGACAACACTACTTACGGCTGATATTGCCCACAACCCATTGCATGCTGAATGAGGATTCGGTTACAACTACAAAAAAAGAAAAAAAGAAAAGGAAAAACTACAGACATGGAGCACGTGCGAGTCTGGCGGTTACGTAGAAGGTTTAGATAAAGTGGTTTGAGTGATTAATTATGAGTATCTAACCTGACGAAAATGTCTTTATTAAATGTTGGCTACATTATACTGCATCTGCAGCAGCATTGTGCACTTTTGTAAAGATACGTTTATCTTTATTTTATCTTTTATCTTACGTTTAGCCATTATCTTTTAAATGCATCACTATATTCAAAAAAGACCCGACTGGTAGATGAACATGCTACTACAGTACATTTCAATCTGTCCATTAAAGATAACGAAGTAGTATCCCAAAACTTGCCCACTATTTTGCTACACACTCAAAAGTATGTAGGCCTTCTTTTTCTTCACAAAAAGAGTACATACTTTTAGGGCTTTGAATAAGTAGCCTAGGTGAATTGGGACACAGCCAGAGGGTGTTCTCAGTGAACAGATGACAGTAAACAGGTGAGGATGATTAGAAATCAAATGAACAGGCATAAATAGAAATACAAACTAATAGTCCAGGATAACTTCAAAATAAAAGTCTTTTGAAACAAAACAACAGAGCATCAGGGCTTAGCAGTCATTACACAAAGATTTTAAAGCTAAAAAAACTGCCATTGATATGATGTGAATGCTTTCTCCGGGTATTATAGACCTGCTTAGACTAGAGCAAGCCAAACAATGCAGACAGTGCATTCAAATAAACTATCAGCGGGTGCAATTCATTATTGGTGAATTCCCCCCTGAGTGTTTAGAATCGACAACAGGAATTTAATACAACGCTTTACAAGAATTGATTAATGTAAGCGTCAAAGTTATAATGCCTAAAGCATATCAGAACACAGCAGAGAAGAAAAAACGAACTAATTTAGACTTTACACCCGTCACTTCTTGAAAGCGTCTCAAGCATTTCCTCTGGGGAAGCTAATTTGGGATGTAATAATCTGTTTGATAACAACTTATCATTATCGATCTCACTTTAAAAATCTCTTTAAAGGCTGGAAGTCTCTCAGGGCCCTGCAGAGCAAAGTGGCTGCTTGTATTCTGTCATTTATTTCCTGCTCTTTGTTTTCGCCACGGGGCCGGCTCATTGCTCGATAACAAATGAGCGCTTAGAGGGGAAAAGAACAAGAAGACACATAACAAAACAGGGGCTTCATGTTCAGCATGCTTCCTGCACACACTCGCTCTTGTTTGTTGCTCTTTAATTAAAGTCCAGACCATGTGATGTCAAATCTCATCTTGGAGCGCGTCCTGGCTTATCACACGCGTATTGATTCGCTGCTGGAAGGTATGTTTGTTTGAAGGGATTTTACTTGATTTTTGAAAAGAGGACGTCTTGAGCAGCGATGAAGACATGATCTTGTGGGATGTGATTTTTTTTTTTTGTATGTACACCACTGTTCAAAATATTGAAGTCATAATTTTTTGCATATATGCATTTATTTGAACAAAAATACAATAAAAACGGTAATCTTGTGAGATATGTAGTCAATTAGTTATAATTATTATAGTTATAATTATAAACATTTTGATCAATATTTAGACATTACAGCAGAATTAATCTGCTTGTTCAGCAAACCCTCAGTATTAATCGTCTGTCAACAGAAAGGTTATTTTCGTGGCCACAGAAACTCCTGTACTGGGTACAGTACTACGATCAAAACTACACAATGGAGGTTTGATCGCATTGTTAAAGGGACATTGTTTTGTGAATATGCACAACAGTTTTACAATACTAAATCACAAACTCATAATTTATAACACATAACAAACGCATAAACACCATCACGCAGTAAAATGGAAAAGTGAATGAATGAAATAGAAACAGAATGAAAGAAACCTAAGTCAGTTTCTTCAATCAAAGCACCTTGGGTCTTGGCCATATGTTTCCTACGATTACCTGTATTAAAACAGGTGCTGCTTAATATGCTTCTTTCAGGATTCTTTGAGTGATAGATAGTCCAAAAGAGTAGCATTTTCTATAATTGAAGTATAATTATTTTGTCATATTAGAAAAGTCTTAACTCGTCAGTGGCAGGAAAAAAGTGACCGTAATCTCGTCATTTATGAGAAAACGCTTCCCTGCCAACTACATTTACTAAATTTTTAAGGCGTTCAATGTTTTTACTGTTTTAAGGTAAGGGGCGCTATTACACATCTCCTGAACATGACGTGCGATAATCAGAACAAATACGATCATTTTGAGCATCTGGTACGATACTTGGATATTTCCAATCAGGCAAATCTGACGAGTACAGTATCTCCAAATCTAAACACAGGCAAAGAAGAAGCAGATACGAGCGATCTCATGTGTATGCAGATACTATAGATATGAAAAATGCGATCATCAACAATAAAAAGCTTATAAATCAAAATGGCCTAATGTCACTGAAAGAAATGTTGACCCAGGATGAGCTACAGGACTGTGAAGATCTAGGCCTACTCCATCTGTATTTTGATCATCATTCTGAATCCGATCCAGATGTTGCCTTTGACAAAAACACGATTATCTCAACGTTTTGCTCAAAAAGTTGCTTTTTTTAATGAAAATTACCCACATTCAATTGTTGATTTTAAAAAGAATGCATAATAAAACAGATTGTCTTGTTTGTTAAACCCTAAAACCGTATTCTGGACAAATGTGGGCAAAATAGTTTGGATTCATTTTTTAAAAAATACTTCCCTTGATCTGAGTGGTACAAGACTTGGCTACTTTTCCTAAGTTTGCCTCCTGAACACACAATTATTATTATTATTATTATTATTATTATATTTTTTTTTGACTCAGTGCTACAATGTTAAGTGGGTGAAAAGAACTCCTTAAAGAGACACTATGCAGTTATTTTAGCTTAATTTAACAGCTTCAGAGTTATTGAAATGGTTAATTTTTTTTTTTTTTTTTTTGAGCGGAGCGGAGCAGAATATTCTCACTTGCAGTTTCAGGCCGGCGGCTCTCACCACTAACAACATATATTAGATCTCATTAAACGACAAATTAAACACAATGTACTATTGTATACTAAGTAACACGTCATGCCCTCCGTGAGTGGTATTTCACGACAGTAATGTTAAAAACAAGTACTCCACAGTTACTCTAGGGGTCGCTGTTTGACAAAAACAGCATTCTTGTCTGGTGCCCCTTTTAATCTTGTATTTGGGTCAAAAATGGGCACCCATAGAAATGAATGGGAAAAAGCTGTAATTTAGAGCATTCTAAAATAAGCCAAAATAAGACACCGGGGGCCTCATTTATAACCGTTGCGTACGCACAAAACAGGCCCTGAAAGAGGCGTACGCCACTTCCGACGCATAAGTTGTGATTTATAAAAACAAACTTGACGGGAAAATGTGCGCACCTGCACGCAAACTCTGACCCATGCGTACGAACGTTTTGGAGATGGAGCAGTTTGGCGACACCGATTTTGAGTTACTCCGAGCTTGAGTTAAATGTCTTTTTGATCACTTTTACACAGAAAGTCTAAGGAAATTATACATATACAGAAAGATAATAGAAATATAATTTCACTCACCAAACCTATCACTTAAAGCAAAAATATCCGCGCCGTGAAATCGACGCACATCAGCGGCAGATGAAGTAAAACGTAAATCTTCATTATGAGTCCATCATAAATACAGTGCATGTTCACAATAACCGTTAAAAAATGAATGATTTAAACTATGTTTTACTTCTGATATAAACATTTAGATTAAATATGCCATTCTCATTAATGGTGTTAGACACTTAAACAAGAAATCATTACTGAGAATTTACAACATTTTTATATTCAATAAATATAAATATTTGTTGTGGATGTGATGCTTTTGAACACTTCCTCTGGGCATGCTGTCTGTGTTTTAATGTGTTAACTACATAGATAATTGCTTATCATGATAGCAGATTGTCTGAGAAAATGGTTTCGTGCAAATAATGCACAACAAGGTCTATCTGTTTCCATTAAAAATATAAATCAATTAAAATATTATTTGGCCAGTGGAAATGTATGAAATGTATTTTGCATATTTGAAATGTATTTTGCACTATTTTTTTTTCATTTATTAAAAAAAAAAAAAAAAAAAAAAAACAAGGGAAGGATGGGCTACTAAATGATTTTTATTAATGTAATGTGACGGCACTCGTATTTCATATTTTCCTAATGTCTTGTACCGTTAAACATGTTATCATGTGGATGAATAATCATATGCAAATGATATGCAGATGAGGATATGCATAGTAAAACTAGGCGTTATAATCTCCATAAATGGTTATTTCGGGGAGGAGATGCATGTGCGCACAATCTTCCGCTGACTGGGATTTATAAAGTGAATTCTGCGCAGGTTCTGGCGTACGCACGGTTTTATAAGTCTGACATTTTTTTGCCGTACGTAATTTTTGGCTTTCGGGCGCATGTACACTTTTAATAAGGATTCTACGCACAGTTTTATAAATGAGGCCCCAGGTGACAGCAAAGTCACTTCATCTTTAGGTTTTAGCTCTAAGAAATTTTAATGTAGTTAAAAAAATAAAACCTAAAAATAAGCATAATTTAAACATCGTCTTGTGATCCTCCCAGTTCTCCACTGAATTCAACCATCTCCAGTCAAATTAGTGGAACCGTCGGCAGACGCTGTGCAAACCACATCCGGTGGAAATGAAGTGCATTTGTATCAGTTATGGTGGCGCCCTAGCCTGGCTGAACGTCAGACCACATATCATTGAAAATGAAACGTGGTCTGGAAACCACATGTACATTTTCTCGTATTTGAGGCGTGTATACCCAGAGCCGTATTATTGGGTGCTACGAATGTCTATCAAATATGCCCGTGCTCCCTCCCCGTTCTATGATTGGTTCCCTATTTCAGGGGAAAATTTGGTTCATGGTATCCAGACTGCCTAGCAGCGCGAATAAAATCACGCTGCGGCAAGGCAGAATGGGGAAACCCAGGCTAGTGGCGCCAAGGATTTGGTGTACGTAAACTTGTGTATAGTGACCAATCAATGCTGTGTTTGACCCACTTTTTATGACTTTTATTATATGGACAAAATAGTTCCAAAAGTTGGTGTTTATGAAATGAAAGCTTTAGCGTTAAGTTCTGTTCTGTTCTTAAGTTTAGTTAAGTTCTGGTAAAATTCGGTATCCGAATTTTACCAGATGGCTAATTCGTAATATTTCGTACGACGTCACTTCGTAACGAATTAGTAAAATTTTTGCTAAATCATACATATTTTACGAGTTGCCCAATTCGTATGAATTCATACGAATGACATAGCCCTGACCCCACCCCTAAACCTACCCATCACGTGGGTTTAGACAAATCGTACAAAATTCGTATACAAGTGAAGTCATACGAATTTGTACGTTCTTGTACGTCCCTCCCCGTTCTATGATTGGTTCCCTATTTCAGGGGAAAATTTGGTTCATGGTATCCAGACTGCCTAGCATCGCGAATAAAATCACGCTGCGGCAAGGCAGAATGGGGAAACCCAGGCTAGTGGCGCCAAGGATTTGGTGTACGTAAACTTGTGTATAGTGACCAATCAATGCTGTGTTTGACCCACTTTTTATGACTTTTATTATATGGACAAAATAGTTCCAAAAGTTGGTGTTTATGAAATGAAAGCTTTAGCGTTAAGTTCTGCTCTGTTCTTAAGTTTAGTTAAGTTCTGGTAAAATTCGGTATCTGAATTTTACCAGATGGCTAATTCGTAATATTTTGTACGACGTCACTCGTACGAATTAGTACAATTTTTGCTAAATCATACATATTTTACGAGTTGCCCAATTCGTATGAATTCATACGAATGACATAGCCCTGACCCCGCCCCTAAACCTACCCATCACATGGGTTTAGACAAATCGTACAAATTCGCATACAAGTGAAGTCATACGAATTTTTACGTTCTTGTACGTCCCTCCCCGTTCTATGATTGGTTCCCTATTTCAGGGGAAAATTTGGTTCATGGTATCCAGACTGCCTAGCATCGCGAATAAAATCACGCTGCGGCAAGGCAGAATGGGGAAACCCAGGCTCTTGGCGCCAAGGATTTGGTGTACGTAAACTTGTGTATAGTGACCAATCAATGCTGTGTTTGACCCACTTTTTATGACTTTTATTATATGGACAAAATAGTTCCAAAAGTTGGTGTTTATGAAATGAAAGCTTTAGCGTTAAGTTCTGTTCTGTTCTTAAGTTTAGTTAAGTTCTGGTAAAATGCGGTATCCGAATTTTACCAGATGGCTAATTCGTAACATTTCGTACGACGTCACTCGTACAAATTAGTACGATTTTTGCTAAATCATACATATTTTACGAGTTGCCCAATTCGTATGAATTCATACGAATGACATAGCCCTGACCCCGCCCCTAAACCTACCCATCACGTGGGTTTAGACAAATTAGTACAAATTCGTATACAAGTGAAGTCATACGAATTTGTACGTTCTTGTACGTCCCTCCCCGTTCTATGATTGGTTCCCTATTTCAGGGGAAAATTTGGTTCATGGTATCCAGACTGCCTAGCAGCGCGAATAAAATCATGCTGCGGCAAGGCAGAATGGGGAAACCCAGGTGGCGCTAGTGACGCCAAGGATTTGGTGTACGTAAACTTGTGTATAGTGACCAATCAATGCTGTGTTTGACCCACTTTTTATGACTTTTATTATATGGACAAAATAGTTCCAAAAGTTGGTGTTTATGAAATGAAAGCTTTAGCGTTAAGTTCTGTTCTGTTCTTAAGTTTAGTTAAGTTCTGGTATAATTCGGTATTCGAATTTTACCAGATGGCTAATTCGTAACATTTCGTCCGACGTCACTCGTACGAATTAGTAAGATTTTTGCTAAATCATACATATTTTACGAGTTGCCCAATTCGTATGAATTCATACGAATGACTTAGCCCTGACCCCGCCCTAAACCTACCCATCACGTGGGTTTAGACAAATCGTACAAATTCGTATACGAGTGAAGTCATACAAATTTGTACGTTCTTGTACATCCCTCCCCGTTCTATGATTGGTTCCCTGATTTCAGGGGAAAATTTGGTTCATGGTATCCAGACTGCCTAGCAGCGCGGATAAAATCACGCTGCGGCAAGGCAGAATGGGGAAACCCAGGCTAGTGACGCCAAGGATTTGGTGTACGTAAACTTGTGTATAGTGACCAATCAATGCTGTGTTTGACCCACTTTTTATGACTTTTATTATATGGACAAAATAGTTCCAAAAGTTGGTGTTTATGAAATGAAAGCTTTAGCGGTAAGTTCTGTTCTTAAGTTTAGTTAAGTTCTTAAGTTTAGTCAAGTTCTTAAGTTTGATATCATAAACAATAAATGTAAAAAAATGGTTAAAATATCCCTTTAAAGGCATACATTTCAAGAAGTTCTAATTAAAATGGACATCTGAATATTATGAATGTCTGACTGTTTTTGCAACAGCAGATTTTTTCAATGAAGCCAGTAAGGTCAAATTAATAATTCTGAACATAAATCCCCTTAAACTGAAGTGATCCATCAGTCATGATTGTTTAAACAGACGTCATCTCATGCGGTGTTTGTGTGAGATGACATTTTGAAATGGCCTGTCACCAGACTCCCCGTGTCGGCTGTAAGGAGTGAGGAAGCCTTCTCAAGTGTCTGTGGGTTAATCAGGAAATTAATTTATCTTCCTCGCCCAGGACATAATGAAGTGTGGAGGATAGAGGCATCATATAATGGAGTGAATAATTACACTGAGACATGTGCGAGGCAGAGGGAGAAATGGCTCGGTAATTAAGACAGAAGGAAATGCACGCAACACGCAGGAAAAATGCCAGCGTCAGCCGCGATACGGCGAGGCCAGGTAAAACTCCACACCTGCAACAAAAGGACACCAGCATTAATAACAGAGCCCATTATGACTCAACCAGGCCGTTGTTGATTTATTTAATCACAGAAATAGAGGACCAGGATCATAGTTAATATATGCATTTTTGTATGCGTAGTTCCACTTTTGCAGAGCTACTTATTCACAATCTAATAAGGTCATCTTCCCTGTTGTTTTGCATGGATGAGCGTGTTTGTTTATGGGTTTTATGCATCTGACAAAAACGATCCTTTAAAGTGTCCCTATTACGCTTTTTCCTCCAGATTTTACTGGTCATGTAATGTGTAATACAGCTGTTTGTAAATGTAAAAGTTCTGCAAAGTTTCACAGTGCATGATAAAAGTCTCCCAAAAGAAAGAAGTTATTCTGAACTGCCTGAACCGAGCCGTCAGTAATTCCAGGATTACTTCCCGCTCGAACCTATAGGTTTGTAACAAATTAGCATAATGCCAGCCTATGGTCTTCATTGGCTGCCTGTAAACAACATCTACAAACACTGTAGTTGTAGATAAGGCCTGATAATGTTTGCTGATAGCATGTTGTCACTGCAAAAGCAAATCCACTTTACATGCACTTCCAAAGGATCAGACTCGGCTCGAATTGACATGGTAAAACAACATGATGTCATGGCAATTTGTTCGAATTTTACCAGATGGCTAATTCGTAACATTTCGATCCGACATCACTCGTACGAATTCAGTAAGATTTTTGCTAAATCATACATATTTTACGAGTTGCCCAATTCGTATGAAATTCATACGAATGACATAGCCCTGACCCCGCCCCTAAACCTACCCATCACGTGGGTTTAGACAAATCGTACAAATTCATATAGGAGTGAAGTCATACGAATTTGTACGAATTAGCCACCTTTTAATCACTCGTACAAATTCGTACGAATTAGTCGATGAGATAGCGTTGGGTAAACTAGAAAAAAGTTGGACGATGCCCCTTTGCTCTCTTCCATTGGTCAGAAGTGAAGCTGCCAGTGTCCCGATATGGCGCTGACATCTTGGGACTTAAGTCTGCGCAGTAGCAACCTCGGGACCAGACATGCGTAGTCGTGAGCAGGAAGTAAAGCCGCAAAATCAAGGCCCTGCCCTCACTCTCGCAGAGTCAATCGCAAGCACACGCTCCTGCACTTTTTTCAATTAATTATAGAGGTTTAGATATTCAATTTAAAGCTCAAATTCCCTTGGTCCCTCAGAGTTACTGAAAAAAAGTATGTTGGTGTTTCAGATCACAGCTGTAAATCATGACGCCACTACCACTGCATCAAATAACTAACTAACTAACTAACTAACTAACTAACTAACTAACTAACTAACTAACTAACTAACTAAAAAAACTTATTAATTATAAAAACAAACACTTGAAATTACATCAGGCTGATAAAAACTACAGTAAATGACAGACACCATATTTGGACAAATTATATTTTAAGTGTAATTTAATTGTGTAGTTGGTCTCACGTAGTTGTAGTTGGTTGGTTTATGACCTATACTAGGACCGGCCACCCTGGGGCGATGAGACGCTTCTGGCTTCACTTTTCAGGGCTTGTGCAGCACGCTTGGGTAAAACAAACACTATCGTTACTGTTCGTATCACTGTGTACACAAATGCTGAGGAAAATCTGGAGCTGAAATTCAGAGAATGGCTGTTTCATTTCCAACATGCTCTGTAAGTGGTTGATCACAACAGATTGGGCCTTTTGACCAATCAGAGCAGAGCAGACTCTCAAAAGAGGAGGGGTTTATAGTGACTGAAAAGTGTTTTTGACCTTGGATATATGGAAGCCATCTTAGAAAATAGTCTCGATAAGTCTGATCCCCGAACGCTGTTCACAGGTAAGAAGTTTGCTGAACTTCATACAGTTCAGCTCACTCGTGGTTTGACTTGTCATGACTGTTTTCCAAGATGGCTCCTATACACGAAGTGAACTGTCTGTATAAAGTATATTCTTATTAAACGGTCTGTACACTTACAAAGTTCTCAATTTTGCATGTAGGGACCCTCATTATGTTACTGTGTGAGTGTGGGGCTATTTTGAGCCTTGTTAGTGGTATAAACTAGCGATTTCTTTTTACTTAGTAAATGCCCCCATATACTAGCGTTATACGCTAAACAGTTTTAGAGATAAAACTCTTTACATTTGATTATCATGAAAACAAATCTCAGAGAACGGTTGACTAGGTACTGATGTTTTATTAGACCAAGGGTGCATTTTGCGCCGAAGTTCTCCTTTAAGTGGTATACCATGTAACTGCCAAAATCTAATAAAAAGGTAGTGTCATTTAGGCACTTCTGGAATGTTCATTTAACTGTTTTTTCACTGTACATGATATGGTAATAGATTTTTCTTGCACAGAACATAAATTTGACAGTATTTTACAATAAAATTAAATATGATACAACTTTAAACCATTTAAAATGTATTGAATAGAAACTCACAAATAACCAATTATGAGGATTTTACTGTAAAAATTACTTTTACAGTGCATATTCCTGATTCTACAAATGTGAATCAACATTTTAGGTCATGAAAATCCGTATTTGCCAAAACATTTTATTTTTTATTCATTTTTTTATTTTTTATTTTTTTACTGACTTTGTAAATATTAACACAATCAATCCATTTACACGTGGAATTAGGTGTTAATGTAGCATTATGAATTCTTTGAAAAGAAAATAAGATTTCTTTAGGCCTACAATTTTTTTTATTTGCAAAAGTTTTTTGTAAAAAAAATTATTTGTATATTTTTTTCTTTGAATATTTTTCTCTTTGTTTAATTTTTTTGAAATCTTTATGCATTTCATGTTTTTTTTTGTTTGTTTTTTTTTTTTTTTTCTGTAGACCCTGTGCCTGAGGATATTATAGGTTAGTTTAAACTACATTTCCCATGTTTCCTATCCCTGTAGCCTTAGCCATGTCAACACAGGTGTCTGGCATTATACAATCAGGAGAGGTGATTGACTGGAGCCTTTTGTATGGCCATATTCACTTTGTTTGTATGCCTGAAGAAGGTCGCAAGACTGAAAGCTTGCTTATAAATTGATTTTGCACAGTTTTAGTGTGCATCTGCTATTTTTACAATTTTACACAACCAATCCATTTACTAAAAATCTGTTTGTCTGCATCCAAATTAATTCTATATGCCATTTCAATATTTTTTTGTGAAAAGTATGAAATATCATTGAGCATTATTTCAATGTTTGCTCCCGTTTGATCTGGTATTTTTCACAAAACTGCATTGTTGATTTCCATGGAACATTGATCAGCATTCATTGGAGTTCTCAACTCTGGTGAAAGTTTAAAACTAAACACTTTCAGTTGAGCATTGATTGAGTCTGAAGTAAGAGTTCATTGCACATCTTGATACAGGCTTTATAGAGTTGGGGCTGCAACAATGCTTTGAAAGATGTGCGGAAGTGTAAATGAAGTTCACCTCCGTCATTAACGTGAAGGGCTTTGCAATCAGGGTAATTGTGGATAATAACTTGGAGCAGAGAGCAGGGGTACAAGCACCCTAAGGGATTCTCCCACTGCTTTAACAGATTAATCAGCTTTTGACTCTCAACATATTGGACAAATAGTTCTGCCGCACCATGATTGGAATTAAAGAGATGTTTCTGAAGTTGAAATTTTTCTGTCTTGATCTCACTCAACTTTTAAGCTGCTACCTTGAGGAAAATGTTGCTCAGAGGCTTGTTCAGTGTTAAATATCAAGAATAAACCTTATCTCAGATGTTCCTTCTAAAATGTATTATGCCGGTTTCAAACTACATGATATCAGCCCGATTTTGGACTCAAGAATTCGATCGCTTCATTCATGCATAGCCTACAGTATTCTTCTGTAGCCCTTTACTCAATTAGTGATAATATCAAGAACAACATGACTGGTTTGCAAATTTATTTGTTTGTGAAAAAATTATAAATAGTCCTCCTAACTTAAAAAAAGAAGATATTTACAAAAGTAACATCTACTTACTTTATTTCTTCCAAATTTGATTATTAATTCTTCCCAATCTGATTGTGTAGTGTATATTAATTGCATTAGCCAAGTACACAATAGAAGACACATTAACTATTTTCTAGAGCAACACTTTATTTTAATACTCCCCAACTGACATTCTACTGACTATCAGTAACTTACATGTCAACTTAGGCCTTGTCCACATGGAGTTTTTCCGGTTAACCAGAGCATAAAAAAAAATCCCTTTCTTAAAACCCCATAATAAAAACACGCTATCAAGCGCTGTCAAGAGCATGCCACACCAGCAGGCGGCGATATAACTCTAACCATAAAGCCATGTTGGCCAATCAGAAGCCTAACAAAACACAGTAGATAACGGCACACACTCTGACGTCAAACACAGCGGATAACGGCGCACACTCTGATTTCAAACAGCGGATAGCGCCACAAAAATCCTTTCTGAAACAAAAAAAGTTTCTGAAAATCCTCACCCTGGCAGGGGTTTTCAAAATGTTCGGTTTCAGTGTCATGAGACTGCGTTTCCGTGTGGACGAAAGGCTGAACTGCGTAAAAAAGTCACGGTTATAAAAATACCTGTGTCCGTGTGGACCGGGCCTAAGGCTGCGTCTCATTTCTCTGTCTTACCCCTTACTCCTACCTCTTCCCCTCGGTCATGTGAGGGGAAATGGTGTCCAATTCTCATTTTGATTAAGGGCTAGGGCCAAAGGCGTAGGGCTACATAGCCCTTGAAACGAAGTTCGAGGAGGACCACATTTGAAAGAGAGGGGTAACAAAAGTGCCGGCATCAAGTTTATTATCATGGCTGAACGTCGTACTGTTAAGCAGTCACACAAATATAAGAATTATGACACTCGAGTTTTATGATACTTTTAATAAAATGTTGAATTTTAGTTGTAATATTTTTGTTTTGAATCGGTAGTAAACCGCTAGCAGCTATGCGCTATTTGTCGAGCTTGAGCTATCTGATAATCCTTATATTATTTTATGAACTTTGCGCGGCCGTTAAATACAATGAAACATACGTACCGTTTGATCCGTAATCAGTCATATGCGTCTGAGAAACAATTTTCTTCGGATGTCACCCAAGCGTGCAAAGAGAGAGCCCAGGCAATTAATAACGACGGCATCTTCGTTTGTTTACCGGTATGTCAACGCTTGTCGCCTCTGTTGATGCCTGTTGACAGCTATAGTGGCAAGGGAAGATGACGCAAACGGTAATCAAGTGGTGTTTCATTTCTTAGAGGAATATTCTCACCCCTACCCCTTTCACTCGGTATCGAGGGGCAAGGGGAAGACGTAGACAAAGGGGTAGGGGAAGGGGTAAGACAGAGAAATGAGATTGGCCCTTATTCTACTAACCCGAATCCTAACTCTACCACAGTTTTCTAATAGCGACTCTGAGAGATTGTTTACATGTAGTTGACAAATTACTTATAGTTAGTAGAATGTTTAAAGTGGAATCATAATAAAGTGTAACGTGTAGAGTGTATTTTCTTTCTTTTCTCGAAATGAAATAAATTTGAGTTTTTATAAAGTTATATCTCTGATGTCCCAGTCAGCTAATTAACTAATGTGTCTTTATTCAAAGAGAAGAGCCACGAGACAATGGCTAAGTCACGCCCCCTCCACTCCCTCGGACAAACAATCAACATTCGGGCACAGGCGCTATGGCAGCGGTCGCAGTAGGAGACATTTTCACAGGAGGCAATCAGTGATTTTTGGAGACAGAAAGATTATATATCATCTCAAAGTCACCTAAAGGGCCTTAACTATAGCCTGACTACGTCAGACTTCCTACTTCCCGCTAATTTCATTTCGCTCCTGTAGTAAGTCTGAGATAGCAGCCTATCTTTCAGTTTTCCACCGGCCTGAAAACAGCCGGCCAATCAACGAACAAAGGGCGGGCTGAGAGCCGTGACGTTGACGCTAAGCGCAGAGATTTACATTGTAGGTTAGAGAAATCGAAAACCGAAACGACCGCAGAAATGGGAAACAAGACACGGGATGCAATTCGCTCTGTTATGGAGAACATGCCGGTGTTTTTCAAACTGAAGCAAAAGTCGTTTACAGCCATGTTCACTCCGGTATTTCGCTCGCATCATGAAGTGTTTAAAGCCAGGACTGGCGCGTGCACTTCTGCCGCTCTCAGGCGAAAAACTATTTTGCTGCCCCTCTATTTGCAACGTATACCAGCAACAACCTGCATGCTTGGCCATTATGTAGCTTGCACAATGCGCATACACTTCGGTTCTCTCATCAACACAGATGCAGCTGTTTTTATTTTTGCAAATCATACATTATTTATAATGTTATAACAAGGAAAATATTAACACTTCAAGCTTACACATTTAGGCTATACCCAATTTTTTCAGGCTAATTGTAGTAATGACGGATCAGACCTGTTTGGCCATAATGCATAATATTTATATTGCATAACTATAAGGACATAACTTACCCCCATTCAACGTCACTTCTCGTCGGTCTCCTCGACTGTGAACGCTCTTGGCGCGCTCTTATTATCATATTATTATTATCATCATAATAATAACAACAATCCACCATATTTCGTTTCGACATCCTGCTGCATTAGTCCCAGATATGTGATTCATGAACGATATGTCATTGCGTATGTCACGTGACAAATGAACGTAAGACTCGGAAGGTAAAGTGATTATTTATGTTCCCTGTAAATCATTTTTTACTGCATTATGATTTCTTAATTCAGAATATGATCAACATTGCGTAGGTGGATGTGATCGGGGAATTTGGCTGTTAAAATTATAACATTTAAGCCACTTAAATAAACGAAATGACTCAGAGAGTCAGTAAAATGAACTTCCTAACCAGTCATGATGACTTGCGAGAGCAGGGGCTCGGGCTCGGCCCTCGCGGTGCTGCAGGGCGGCGATCAGTCATGACTCGAGAGCAGGGCACGCCGACGCTGCTGGGACGGCCGCAGCACAGTGAATCATATAAATAACCTAGTTTCAGGCAGACACATTTGGCAGCCCTTACAAAAGCGCCGCTCCTTGTTTACAGTGGAAGTTCGATCATAGATTTGAGTTCGATGCATAATGTCTGTGGTTCCATGCGGCTGTGTCGGCGCAGAACATACGTCATAAATAAACTTATCTGATTGGCTTACGGGTAACCAATGATTTTAAACTTCAGAGAAGCGCCCCCTAGCGAGAGAGAAAACGCTTCTCTATTATGCCATTCCAGACTCTGTCTACGAAGCAAAGTGAAGTAGCAGAGTCTGGTATTACCAGGCTACCTTAACTATGCATTGGAGGGTTATATTAATAATTTTAATTGTTGAGAAGGTCGATGAAAAGCTCCAGGCAAAATGTACAGATCACAGTGTAAACGTGATAAACCGCATATCGTTTCCATCACCGTTTTGGTGCTACAGTAGAATCATTCAGCACAACATTGCTAACATTTGTTATCTCGGTTATTTACAGATACATTAATGAAGCTAAGTGACATGATGTACAACGCAGCTAAGAAGCTAACGTTAACGTTTTCTAATCTTAGGCTAACGTTAGCCTTAACGTTATGTTAGATTTTAAAGATAATGTTCAAATACGTTGTTGACTTAACTTAGAACAGATGTAGACATCCTTGTTTAATTTATCCACGCTTAGTTGGTGTTGTGGTCTACCGCATAACTTTATCCAGAGCAGACACTTATCTCGGTTGAGATGTGGCTTGGGAAAAGGTAAAAAATCACCCAGCCTCTCAGGAACCTAGTGTCAGAGTTGCATGTACCCCATACACACCGTTTGACCATTTTAAACTTAAAATGACAAGAAAAAAACGAAGAAAAACTAACTTCAATACATTTAAATGGACGTGGAAGCAGAGAATGTCCGAGTGTATTGGGTTTGCTGTGCACTGTGATTGGCTCATCGCTTTTGAGGGCGTGGCTTAGCCATAGGTCAATATACGTCAGAGCTCACAACTTTTGAATTGAAAAACACTATTAAACTCCAAAAAGCACAAAAAGAAAAGTGGTCCACATGACTCACTATAGGATGAATCATGTTAGAGCATTTGGACATGTTTCTCAAACTAATCTATCATATGACATCATAAGATTTGTTTGAAGAACATATCCATATCATAGATTATTACTAACTGGAAGTTGCGCCTGCATCTATCATGAACAATGTCAGGTTTGAATGTGTGAAAGCTATAGGAGCGATTTAGTATTTTCAGCTTGGACACTCTGCTTTTCTGTTCCACAGAAGAAAGAAAATGTTTGGAATGACATGAGGATGAGAAATGTTGTCAGAATTTTAATATTTCAGCTGGACTATTCCTTTCATTTATTTTCGATATGCAAAACCAACATCAAACAAACTATAACTCTAAGTGCCAATGCCATAATAAATAAGGGAAAACGTTACACAATAAAAAATGGAAATAAACACCCTGAGACAATCCAGAAAGGAAATGAGGGCCTGAAAACTCTTCAAATGAAGGATTATTGTTATTAATAAGTCCAGCTAAAGTAATGCATCATCTGTAAAATATAAAGAACGAGTACACAATGTCTCTGTGTCAGTGTAATATAACTTTATCAACCTGATTAAAAAGTTTGCAAAGTAGGACAGAACAACAACCTTCCTAAAGCACTGCAAACTTTAGCGATAAAACGCAAGCACCCGCGTCCCGTGACTCAGTTACTCGGGTGATCCATTTGTCTATTTTACAGACGTTTCATTCATGTGATATTTAAATGCAGCACCTTGTTTTATTGGTGGTACTTATGCAGAGCAGATGTCTGTTCACCCAGCACTAATATCATCAGAGCGGGAGAGGAAATGTTTGTCTGGTGTCTCTCTTTGAGATATCTCTCTTAATTGCTGTTATTTGTAGCTGTGGAATATTGATAGCGCTGGAGGGAAAGATTGGCAGCTGCATGAATCGTTATTCAGCCGGCCTGTTGGCAGAGGCGAAAGGTTCGATATACAGACGCTCACCATTGGCAGGGCCCGTGGGAGACTGCTACCCTCTCAGACAAGAGATAATTACCCATCTGAGAACCACTGCGCCTGGGGCATCACACACACACACACAGCATGCGTGCATGAGGCCCTGGTGCCAGCGAGAGCCACACTGTGATATTTAAAACAGGTGAGCAACATTGATAATTGGTAAACTGGCAGAAAAGACTATTTTAGCTCTTAAACAGCTACACTTCTTGGAATTGCACATGTATGCTTTATATATTCATGTTTCCTTGTTTTTATACTCTACTTTTCATTTTAAAGCTCTGGTCTAGCTCTTCTATTATTAAACAACAGTTAGCACCAGTCAACTTATCTGAATTTGTATGGTGTAGGAAACACATGATTGTTTGAAAAGTCAATAAATAAATAGAAATATGCATAAAGGTCCACCCCTTCAAGTCCATATGAAATAGACAGCAGTGCATCAAAATGTCAGTCATTAAACTGTATTACATTTTTCGGACACTGTCTGCAGGTTACAGTGATATGCCAGTAGATGGCAGTAGGAGAGTCTTTATAAATGAGTCACTCAATTATGTTTATTCATCAAAAGATGCTAAATAAGTGGGACATTGCCACATTTAATCAAACTAGTGAGTCGTTGAATCATTCATTCAACCAATTCGTGCAAAGCGCTTTTTCAGGGATCATCAAAACAAGTGTCTTTATTAGTGAGTCACAACTTGAACCTTTCAAGAACACAGCAAGTGACTGTCATTAATTCATCTGATCAATCTGAGCAATTTGTTCAAAACCATGGAATAATTTCGGAAAACACTGCAAACGATTCTCATGTTTTTTTGTGTAATTGTTCTCGTTGCCGATATAGTGTTTGAAAGACAAGTTTGCTTTTTGGTAGTTAACACGGGGACAATAATGGTATTGTTTACAAAAACATGGACTTTGAAACCTGTTTACAAAAGTTTTACATTTCAGGCAAACCGCATTGTCTTGTACACTCACCTAAAGGATTATTAGGAACACCTGTTCAATTTCTCATTAATGCAATTATCTAATCAACTAATTCACATGGCAGTTGCTTCAATGTATTGAGGGCTGTGGTCCTGGTCAAGACAATCTCCTGAACTTCCAAATTGAATGTCAGAATGGAAAAGAAAGGTGATTTAAGCAATTTCGAGCGTGGCATGGTTGTTGGTGCCAGACGGGCCGGTCTGAGTATTTCACAATCTGCTCAGTTACTGCGATTTTCACGCACAACCATTTCTATGGTTTAAAAAGAATGGTGTGAAAAGGCAAAAACATCCAGTATGCGGCAGTCCTGTGGGCGAAAATGCCTTGTTGATGCGAGAGGTCAGAGGAGAATGGGCCGACTGATTCAAGCTGATGGAAGAGCCACTTTAACTGAAATAACCACTCGGTTACAACCGAGGTATGCAGCAAAGCATTTGCTGAAGCCACAACACGCTCAACCTTGAGGCGGATGGGCTACAACAGCAACAGCAACGGCTAACATTTGCAAAAGCTCACCAAAATTGGACAGTTGGAGACTGGAAAAATGTTGCCTGGTCTGATGTGTCTCGATTTCTGTCTGAGACATTCAGATGGTACAGTCAGAATTTGGTGCAAACAGAATGAGAACATGGATCCATCCTGCCTTGTTACCACTGAGCAGGCTGCTGGTGGTGGTGTAATGGTGTGGAGGATGTTTTCTTGGCACTTTTTAGGCCCCTTAGTGCCAATTGGGCCTCGTTTCAATGCCACGGCCTACCTGAGCATTGTTTCTGACCATGTCCACCTCTTTATGGCCACCATGTACCCATCCTCTGATGGCTACTTCCAGCAGGATAATGCACCATGTCACAAAGCTCCAATCATTTCAAATTGGTTTCTTGAACATGCAGAGGCGGATTTAGCAAATTGGGGGCCCAAGGCAAAGGTAGTATGGGGCCCCTTATCCCGATCTTTAAAAGAGGATGAAAAAAGTAAAAACATTTTTTGAAAAATAAACCATTAAATGGCACTTTCTGGAGAGTTTTGTGCAAAGAAATATAGAAAAAAATAGGTCTAACAAGTCTTATATTTCTGTAATTCGCACAGATCAAAACACAAATATGCTGACTGAATAGATTGCTAGTTGAGAAACACTGCTTTAATTAATGTTTTTATGATGACTTTGTGAAAGGTTAACTAAACAGCATGAGACGTCTTCCAGCTGGCCAGTAAGTTATTTGGCAAATTTCATTCATACAGATCTGTATATTATGCTATAGTTTTTGATAGTGTTATACATTTCTTCCAGATAATCACGATGATCATTGCGTTTGTCTTACCGAATGTGGTAACTTTATGCAATTACAGTTTGTCCATAAGCTTTTTTTATATTAATGCCGACAGTAAAATGTTGCCAGATATTGCTACGAAAAACAAAACAAATTAATAATAAAAATCTAAAATAAGTTCAAAGCTTTGTGTTTTGAAAATAAGATTAATATATCACTAAGCCTAACATATAACTTTCCACTTTATAACTTACTAAAGTGCCACATTACACCAGAAAAACAGGTCCAGAAGACTTACTGCACCTTTCCATTAGGTGGATTTGGCAACACAGAGACTGCACCCGTGCGCTCACAACGCGCTCTCATATGAGGTGGTTTAAACGGCTGATTAATCATTTAGAGAGCTTGACATTTTATTTTTGAATGTAAAAAAATGACAGAGGTCCGGACTTCGGTGACTTCATCAGTTGGCTACGGCCATGGACTTCTAACATATTGTTAGCATTGTTGTCATTGTCAGCGGGCATCACAAAGAAAGTTTGTTACCTTCTGCTGAATTTTGCTGAAAACGTTTTGCTTTCCTCCCACGTCCTGCTTTTCAGCACCGCTTGGGTAAGTTAGCTGTAGATTTGCTTCATTTTTACTCTGTCTACTACAGTACACTCTGCCTGTCACTTCTTTTTCTCCGTCAGTTTTTTTTTTTTTTTTTGGCGCATTACAGCCTTGTCACTTTCGCACGCAGAAAGTCAAATGAGAAAATGGAATAGTCCAATGCAGTGAGTTGAGGTGGGAGGGGGCCCTTCTGTGTGCGACACTAATGATTTTATGCGTTTTTTAGAAATATATAATTTGCGAAAAGGAAAAAAAAAAACAAACAAACAACTTAAGCATAATTTAATGGGACATTTTGGGGGCCCCTAGGTAGCTCGGGGCCCAAGGCAGTTGCCGAGCTTTGCCTAATGGCTTAAGTCTGCCCTGTGAACATGACGATGAGTTCACTGTACTAAAATGGCCCCACAGTCACCAGATCTCAACCCAATAGAGCATCTTTGGGATGTGGTGGAACAGGAGCTTCGTGCCCTGGATGTGCATCCCACAAATGGAAAACAATGCAGTCAAAACGGCCCCTCAATGCATTTCACAAATACTGTATTAAACCTGTACATAGTGGGTGTTGTAGTAGAACGTACATTTAATTGCTGACATTTAATCAATAGATTCAAATGGCACAGGAGACCTTTTATTCGCTGGTTCATCAATCCTGTATGACAAAGTGAAAGTGAGTTGAGATAATTGTGAAGTGAGAGGTTTTCAGTAAAGGTCAAAAGTAGTTTGTTCAGAGGATCAGTGTGAGGATTTGTGGATTGAGTTGGCTGTGGGCCAAAGTACTCCGGCTAACAGAAAAGATGCTGCTGGAATACTGTTTCTCTCAAAGATAAATGTCATTCATTTTTATTTGAATACAAAAAGTAAATATCATATAGTTGAAATGTAACCATTTCATCTGAGTGTTGTATTTAAATGTAATTTTAATTACATTTAAAAGGGGATAGTTTTTCAGAAGCAATGTGTGCAATCCATAATTGAATGTAAAAAAGCCTTATGAATTCAAATTTAATTCCAAATTCCTGAATTTAGTTTGAATTCAGAATGCAGAATTGCAATTTAAATTTGAATGAAAGAAAGCTTGCGTGACACTAACGCACCAATTAGTCTTCATTCACCCCAATGAGAAGCATATTGACACTGTCTGAATTGTTCGACATCCCCTATATAGTGCACAATGTGCCATTCACCATGTAGAAAATTGTAAATGCGTGAACAATTGACCATTTATTTATAATGTAGGGGGCGGGGCTTAAGATTTTAGAGAGCATTTGATTGGACAGAAAATTGGATGAGAAGCTAAAGTGCAGAATGATGTCTTCAAAATCATTGATCAATATTGGCGGAAGTTAAAGACTGTAAATTGTGAATTCCTTATCTTTTAAATACAAATTTTGTCATTTTTGGAGCACAGTAGCTAATAGATAACAGTAAGGCTAACATAATTATACTAAAAGCAAAAATTAAAAAAAAATAAAAAATCAAGGGGACTTCAAATCAATTAATTTTTAACTAGAAAAGAAAAGCTCGTAAAGACCTGTAATGTTCGTAGAGATTCATAGATACAGTAGTGAACAAAGAGATTTCCGGAAAATTCACATCTTCACTCTCTATGCAAATATTCATAACTGATAATGTAGTGGATGTAAGCATTTTCCTGTGAGCTTTTTGTTCTGTAAATATAGTGTATAGTGTTTTGTTCTTCCCTCATATTTAACATTTTTTACAAATATAAAATACTTTCCTCATATTTTGATGGTTTAGTTGAACTTTTAAGGATTTTTAAAAACAATCATCCTCTTACTTTTGACCACTAATAAATTCATACGAACACTATTAGAGGTCTCAAAATCTTAGTTAATTTTCCTCCTTCACTGTAAAAAAAATATTTTCATGATTTGTAATCACAACATTTTTTTTTTCTTTTGTCAAATCAACTTAAATAATTTATGTGGTTTAGATAACATAATATTTTGAGTTTCTGATGATTAAATCAATCTCCTGTATTGTATTAACTAAATTTTTCAATTTCAATGAACTTAATTTTAAGTCAGCCAGGTTACTTAATTGTTTAAGTTAAATCAACAATATTTTTTACAGTGTTGTTTTCACGCTTTTTTTTTTACAGTCACATGATACCCACAAACTTTAGTGAGCTGTCTTTTTCTCTTGTATTTCTAAATGACTCACATTATCCTGATCATGTATCTCAGCACATTCTTGGCAAAAGCACACAGACACATGCAAACAGCATTTCAAGCTGGAGTGAGCAACACCTGCCGCGTGCCCTTTGAGTCCAGGCCAGCGGGACCTGATTAATCATCATACAGCACACACTTTCCGTCTTCATACCAGCTTTAATTATCAAAGCTATAAATATTTTTTTTTCTAGAACTGTATAGATCATCTGCACTAAGGTGTCCACAACAGGTGGATATTTTGTCTCCCCTTCGGAGTCTCTTGTGTCATTGAGTCAGAGTGATATATGGCTAAAGCGGTGATTTCTCGCTTGTGAAATACTCCCTGTCTCACATTACTTATTGTCTGTATCTGGCACCAAATAAAACAATATGAGAAATTATATCCATTATCACAGAGGTGCACAGGATGTGTGGGTTTAATAAATAGTGGCGTCTATCCGAATCGAAGACAAAAACAAAAGAATGACAAGGCTTTCACTCTTAGAATGAATGTTCATAGCACATGCTAGAAAGCAAATAACGTGTTTGCACTTAAAAGAATGAAACTCATGAGCCTCATTTTTTTATTATTTAAATCTAAATTTACTAAATTATTTAGAAAATCAGTCAAGCAGTCTATATGTATGTATGTATACATATATATATATATATATATATATATATATATATATATATATATATATACATATATATATATATATATATATCTAACCCGATCTCACGGCAATTCGTACGTATTAAATGAGGTGATTAATTCGTACGAATGACCTACCCCTGACCCCACCCCTAACTAGACAAATCGTTGTGAGAAAGCATTGTGTGTACATGTAATATATATTAAAAAATAAATGTATAAATAAGTTATATATAAATAAGTATATATATATATATATATAAACCACGTTAAACCAACAAAAATACATGTCTATATATTTGGCAGATGATTAAAATGATTTTATTATTATTATTATTATTATTATTTAATTTGGACACTTTTATTTGCCATTGACCTTTATAATATGGCATTTTTATATTTAAAATGTATATATTGCCTTTATGGCCTAGTTATTAGTAAAAGAGATTTTTGCATTGAAATAACAAAACAAATCTCTCATGAAGGATCAAGATAATAAAAAAAAACTATTTGTCACTTTATACAAACAGCTTACAGCAATCTATAGCACACGTTAGCATGGATATCACCAGATACCCCGCACACCAAGATACATCAGAGATGCCTGCGGGACAGGAAAAGGGAGACGGCTCTAATAAATTCAATGGCAGGCATGATGTCCATTTATCTCTCGCTGCTGCTTGTTGAATAAAAGGCACCATGAATTCAGTTTATTATCTGCCGACTGCAAAGCCTGCGCCACTTGATTTCCCTGAGCAGTCGATAAATTGAGCAAGGCCACAGCAGCATTGTATATGTTCTCCAAACAATGGGTGTAAGCTTGAGAGCCACCCTTTACCCTGATTTTTACCCTGATTCTTCCCCTGAGCATTAAACCTGTGAGAGTGCCTTTCAAAATCCATGGGGAAAGTGGTGTGTATGAATCTCTCACTGTGCTTTCAAGCTGTATTTGTGCTTACATGCACACTGCAGTAATGCGACTTTCCCTTTCGTACTAATAAGACCACAGGCACTCAGGATGAAAAGGATTACTTTGTGAATTTAGATGGCACTGTATTCATGAGCCAGTACTTCAAGAAACACTGACTGAGAAAAGGGAAAGAAGAAGAGAAGCTTAACAGCAGTGGACTTCTGGGATATAAAACATTATGGTAAAAATGTACATTCTCAACACATTCTCATCCCAATTCGTCATATAACTGACGTTTTGGGACAATTTTGACCATTCGTCAATATGCGACGTTTCAGGGCCCCCTTAAATGTCGGTAGATGACGATCCCGGGTGATCATACAACTGACGCTAGTACCTTTAACGTCAGTTAGGTGACGAGTTGGGTTTAGGGTTAGGTTTAGGTCTGGGGTAGAGTTAGGATCCCATAACGTCATCTACCGACGTTTAAGGGGGCCCTAAAAGTCGGTATATTGACGAATTGTCCCAAAACGTTAGTTATATGACGAATTGGGATGAGACTGCGTTAACATTCTACTAACTACTAAGTAACTACTGCATATTAATCAGTCATTAGAGTAGTGGTAAACTGTCTGATTAAAGGGATAGTTCACCAAAAAAATTAAAATTATGTCAAAAAAAAAATCAAAAAAAGATCTTCATTTGTGTTCTGAAGATGAATGGTTTGCAACAGCATAAGGGTGAGTAACTAACCCTTTAATCATCTGCTAAAACTTCATTTTGATGCTCCCCAACTGACATTCTACTGACTATAAGTAACTTTGCCACTGCACGTCAGCTTATTCTACTAACCTGAACCCTAACTGAACAGGAGTGCGTTACCCAAAACCATAGTTGCTAACCTGTTAGCAACTTAGTTGGTTGGCAATGGGAAATTGCATTGCAACCAACAAAGTTGCTAACTTAGTTAGCAACTCCTGTTTACTAATACTCTAATAAGAGTTAATTGACATGTAGTTGCAAAGTTAGTTGTTCATAGTTGAAAAAGTTTTAGTTTGTCGTCTAAAGTGGTCTATAGAAATAAAGTGAAACCCAAATTTGATATTTTCTGGTTTACAGACTGATTTGTTGTTAGAATATTTTTTGCAAGTTCATTGTACTATAAGTGAGGAATTGCAAAATAAAATATCTAAATAAACTGTTTAAAAATTGCAAATTATCAAATCAATTCAATAGCAACTCTCCTGCACTCTTTAAAATAAAAGTTTCACAAGTGTGTTTTCAGATACTTGAGGAAAAAGCGAGACTGACAACTGAATGTAGAACCCAAGCGAGTTTTTAATGAAAATACGTATTTCCATTCTTGAACAAATCGTTTTTTTAAGCTGTTAACCGCACAGAATAAAAACTGAAATGAAGTTTAGCTCCAGGGTTGATGGCGTTTCTGGAGATGCTTATTGGCTGGACATGTCTGAACATGCTCATGGGCTCGTGCTACTTCAGAATGTAGTCTTGCATCATCAACCTGAAACTGATTTGGTGAACCAGCTCAAAAGAATGATTTGTTCAAGAATCAAACATCAACAGTGTAAATATACACTCACATAAAGGATTCTAAGGAACACCATACTAATACTGTGTTTGACCCCCTTTCGCCTTCAGAACTGCCTTCATTCTAGGTGACATTGATTCAACAAGGTGCTGAAAGCATTCTTTAGAAATGTTGGCCCATATTGATAGGATAGCATCTTGCAGTTGAAGGAGATTTGTGGGATGCACATCCAGGGCACCAAGCTCCCGTTCCACCACATCCCAAAGATGCTCTATTGGGTTGAGATCGGGTGACTGTGGGGCCATTTTAGTACAGTGAACTCATTATCATGTTCAAGAAACCAATTTGAAATGATTCAAGCTTTGTGACATGGTGCATTATCCTGCTGGAAGTAGCCATCAGAGGATGGGTACATGGTGGCCATAAAGGGATGGACATGGTCAGAAACAATGCTCAGGTAGGTCGTGGCATTTAAACAATGCCCAATTGGCACTAAGGGGCCTAAAGTATGTCAAGAAACATCCTCCACACCATTACACCACCACCACCAGCCTGCTCAGTGGTAACAAGGCATGATGGATCCATGTTCTTATTCTGTTTACGCCAAATTCTGACTCTACCATCTGAATGTCTCAACAGAAATTGAGACTCATCAGTCCAGGCAACATTTTTACAGTCTACAACTGTCCAATTTTGGTGAGCTCTTGCGAATTATAGCCTCTTTTTCCTATTTGTAGTGGAGATGAGTGGGACCCAGTGGGGTCTTCTGCTGTTGTAGCCCATCCGCCTCAAGGTTGTGCGTGTTGTGGCTTCACAAATGCTTTGCTGCATACCTCGGTTGTAACGATTGGTTATGTCAGTCAAACTTGCTCTTCTATCAGCTTGAATCAGTCGGCCCATTCTCCTCTGACCTCTAGCATCAACAAGGCATTTCGCCCACAGGACTGCCGCATACTGGATGTTTTTCCCTTTCACACCATTCTTTGTGAACCCTAGAAATGGTTGTGCGTGAAAATCCCAGTAACTGAGCAGATTGTGAAATACTCAGACCGGCCTGTCTGGCACCAACAACCATGCCACGCTCAAAATTGCTTAAATCACCTTTCTTCCCATTCTGACATTCAGTTTGGAGTTCAGCAGATTGTCTTGCTGTGTAAAGAAGGAGCTGAGGCATAAGGCAAAGCTCTCGATTTACTGGTCAATCTACGTTCCTACTCTCACCTATGGTCATGAGCTTTGGATGACCGAAAGGACAAGATCCTGGATACAGGTGGCCGAAATGAGCTTTCTCTGCAGGGTGGCTGGGCGATCCCTTAGAGATAGGGTGAGAAGCTCGGTCACTCGGGAGGAGCTCAGAGTAGAGCCGCTGCTCCTCCACATCGAGAAGGGTCAGCTGAGGTGGCTCGGGCATCTGTTCCTGATGCCTCCTGGACGCCTCTCCCGGGGAGGTGTTCCGGCACGTCCCACTGGGCGGAGGCCCTGGGGAAGACCTAGGACACGCTGGAGAGACTATGTCTCCCGGCTGGCCTGGGAACGCCTCGGTATCCTCCCAGAAGAGCTGGAGGAAGTGTGTACGGAGAGGGAAGTCTGGGCATCTCTGCTTAGACTGCTGCTCCCGCGACCCGGCCCCGGATGAGCGGAAGAAGATGGATGGATGGATGGATGGAGATTGTCTTGACCAGAACCACACCCCTAAATGATGAGCAACTGCATGTGATGGCTGATTAGATGATTGCATTAATGAGAAATTTAACAGGTATGTTAAACGTTCTCCATTGAACCTTAAAAAATATTAACCTGACTCCGCCAGATGGATTTGCTCCGCATATCCATCTGGAAACCTTCCGATTGAAGTAGTTTTGGAAAGGGGTGAAAATACTGGTTAGCTGATTGGCCTATGTTGGTGATAGACGGGCTAAATCAACCAATCAGATCAACTCTTGCCGAAACCAGTCGGGAGAAGAGCAAAAACATCTTGTCCTCTGAGAAAGCCTCCAGAGCAGTGTTTTGCTCTTCTTTCAGTGAGGAAGTACTCTGTAATTCCGATAAAACTTGCTCGATAGCCACGCTGATGCTAGTTTCATCCGCTGAAGCCGCCATGTTCTTTAGACTGAACTTTCGCGCTTCTCGTTGCGTCACACCTCAACCCGCCTCAAAGCCAACGCTGATTGGACGTTCGTTTGGTGAACTGCTCCCAAATTTTCTTTAACGGAAAGTATCCAGACTGATCTGCGAGTGAAACCTTGAAAGCTCAGCGAGATCAGGATGGTATCACGAAGGCTAAAAAAATATAGCTTTCACAAAAATGTATGTTGTTAGTAGTTGACAGGTTTTGCTTTTAAGTATATATAGAGGGATGTTTTAATAAAATTTATACAAGGATGCATTACATTAAACATACATTAAAATAATTATACTCCTTTTAATTCTTACTATAATCCAGAACATTAATGTTTTACTGTATTTTTGATCAAATTATTTCAGCCTTGATAAGATATGTACAAAATTATTTCACCATCCCCAACCTGTAGAGAACAAAAATATATAATAAATATAAAAATACAACTGCAAAGACTTATAGAAGTCAAACTTTAACCAGGTGTGTTTTAACTTTTATACAGTACATTGGATTGGCTCTTGTCAAGATGTGTTTTGTTTTCTTGGGATCAACTTTTTAAAAATTGTTTCACAGTGTTCTTCTGAAAACGGTATGCAAATGATATTGGCAAATGTAAGCTGTAAACTAATGGATGGTTACCCTCTAATAAAGACAATTTTACTTTCAGGGAAGCAAATCAAATTGCATTTGACATAGGCTTTAGACAAAGCTTGCTCAATAAATTCCTGCGAGAAAAAAACCTCGTAAACGTTTCCGGCGATTGTCACGGAAGGACAGAGAGGTGAAAGACTTTCAACATGAATGACGCTTCCACTCCGTCCAAACCGAACCAGTCATGAACCTCTCCCTATCTCAGCCCTGCAGACATCCCTTAAAATAGCAAACGTTTGAAATCCCTCTGCAAGATTTCCTCTGTAATGTGAGAAAAGCTGACTTTTCCTCAGCACTGCTAATAAACTCACCAAACCTCTGCCTTTCATCCTGCCATTTAGAATGCAGGAAGTGTTGCGCACTGATTACTTTAAACATATTGCCTTTGACCTTCTGTCAACTAATTACCATAATACCCATCATGCAACGCTGAGGAGAATGAGCGGCCATCTCTTCTTTTGTGTAATCGTAATTGCATTCTTAATTTTAAAGGTTAAGCATACTAATGGCACGCCATGATTCACTTTCTGGGTGGTTGGTGTGGAGCAACCTGCAGAAATGACTTCCACTTACTCAAAAACACCTCAGAAGAGTAGTTAACAGTTCAAAGATTGGCTCAGATCAGTGACAGTTTCAGTGATCTTGTAGATTGATTCGTCTTCAGTTCATTGGTGCAGCGAGTCATTTTAAATTGCTGGTAATTTTAAAAAGTCTGATCCACAGTTTCCAAATCCATGACGTGAGTATGAAGACAATACCAGACATGGGCGGGTGAAGTACTGCTTGTTCCCCAGTTCTTTTTTTACTTTTCTGAAATAATTGCCTGACGAAATATTAAGAGACTGCTCTTCGTATAGTACCAGCACAAACCTGCAGTGTTTTATGTGCACTCTACTGTTCAAAAGTTTGGTAAGATTTCTCTTATGTGTTTTAAAGCCACACTAAGAAATATTTTTTTTACCTTAAAATAATGTTTCCAAAATCGTTTCAGTAGTTCATTAAGCCGTAACAGGGTGAAAGGCACGTCTGGATTCGCTTTGTGGTCCTATATCTGTTACCACGCTATGTAAGATTGCCAGATCGAGTTCGCATTTTCTGTAGTTCTAATGAGACATAAGAAAACTACTAATTTGACTTGCTTTACATCAAGCTTTACAATAGTTTCTGATGTCACAATACATCATACTTTCATGAAATCATGCAACATACTCTACCTTGTCTGTGGACATCGTTCATTTGTTCATAAACAACGGCCGCGTGCGACAGCTATGCTGGGCTAAATTATTTTCGTCAGTGGTAATGGACATTTCCGCTTCCAACCTGTAGGGCGACCGCAGAGGAAAAGTTACTTGGTGTTGCTTAAATAAGTATCTTATACTCACCAGTTTTATTGTAGTTGTTTCAATAAATATAATAAAAACAGTAATGTTGTGAAATATTATTTCGCTTTCAAATGGAGTTATTCTCTAAATCAGTGTCACTGTTTCTGAACTCCCTGAACTGAGATTCAATTACTCTTAACACCTCACACCACATGAAAATCCAATGGGATAATTTGTATAAGAGATCCTGTTGTGTGTGGGGAACCACCAGGACAAACGCGCACACGTTCTATAGATTATCACGTGAAATGAAACCATACCCCATCAGAGAGTGAGCTGGTGGAAGACTCCAGCTCGCGCTGTAACATATAAGGTCCATGTTCACACTTTTCCTCTACTTCATCTAAGGGATTGTTCGTTTTTATTATTATTATTATTATTTAAGGGGCTAATGGAGGAGTTTTGAGATCTATAGTCAACATAGACTTGACCCTCCCTTTCATCAGCAATACATTTTTCTATTTACAAGCTTGACAATCTATTTAAAGGGATAGTTCACCCAAAAGTGAAAATTCTGTCATGTTCCAACCCTGTAAGACTTATTTTTAAGAAATAAGATATTTTTGATTTAATCTGAGAGCTGGATCATCTTCTCCATAGGCTTCAAAGGGACTAAAACTCGCCAGCCCAGAAAAGTTATTAAAGCCTTACAACACAGAAGCGCTGCGCTGTTACAATACATGAATCGAGGCCCACAGAGAAGAAGATGAATAGTGGAATAAAATCTTTTTTTCTTTTTTTTTTTTTTTTGAGCACAAAAGGTATTCTCGTCGCTTGATAAACTTAAGATTGAGCCAACGATGTCTTTAATAACTTTTCTGGGCTCGGTAAGTTTCAATCCCTTAGAAACCTATGGAGAAGAGATCCAGCTCTCAGATTTAATCAAAATATCTTAACTTGTGTTCTGAAGATGAACAAAATTCTTACGGGGTTGGAACAACATGAGGGTGAGTAATTACTGACAGAATTATCATTTTTGAGTGAACTATCCCTTTAACCTCTGCTTTCTCATCTTACACATCACACACCACTGTTATGGTGGCCATTTCAGTAGATTTACTCACTAACATTGTTGTGGAAACACAATACACACTTCAAATAGATACTCCTCTAGTATTCACATGAAATCAAACAGTAAAACATTGAGATCATTCAATGAAGCACACTGGGAAATAAATTCAACACATTTAATTTTCTGATTATGGACTTGTCATAGGCTTCCTCATTGTATATATAAGCATATAGGTAAAGCTGCCGAAGCTGAATATTATTATATTATTGGGAGCTTGCTGCATTCAACCCTTCTGAAATGCCTTGAAAAGGCTGTCGTTTGCACAATTTCAAATCACTGGGACTGAAGGATGTGTTTTCGGTACCGGTGTTTGCCGGTTCAGCCCGCTCTTATCCCAAGATGTCATCTAACTGACGCTTTTGATCATACGTCAACATCTGAACATTTTAGGGTACCCTTTAACGTCAGTTAGATGACGCTATCTAACCCTAACCCTACCCCAGACCTAAACCTACCCGCGTCACCCGCTAAAGGTAAAAGCAGTCAGTTGAATGACGCCCTGAGGATCGTCATCTCTAGCGTTAAAGGGTACCCTAAATCGTTGGATGTTGACAAATGGTCAAAAGCGTTAGTTAGATTTACAGGATGAGAATGTGTTGGCTGGTTACCCAACTATGGTCGCAATTCCATTGAATTGTGTTGGTAATGACAGAACTTGCGAGTTGGCTTGCGAGAGACGTACCCCGGAGCGTTACTGACAGACTGGGAAGAGAGGAGAACATTTTAAAATATGGGACGATTAATATAATGAGGGTTTTTTTTAGGTCTTTTCAGACCTAATAGGTCCTCTTTTAAATGTTGTTATGTTAAAAGCTGAATTTACAGCAGTTACATGATTCTTCAGATTTCATTCTAATATGCTGAGTTGATGCTCAAGAAACATTTATTATTATTATCATGTTACAGGATACAAGGATCATAGACAGGGAATTTCATTAACAAGACAGGAAATTTGTTGAACTGGTTGTAAATGATGTTGAGCAGGTAAGTAATGCTGTTATTGAATGGTATATGAGGATGATGGCAGATGAATAACAATGTCTTTCTCTTTTACAAGGGCAAAATAGCGTGAAGAACCAGAGAATGGTGGATGAGCAGAAGAGCACACACTTTTCAGCAGAGGATATGGAGGAATCCGAGGACCTGGGACAGATGAGACATTGAAACAGTTGAGGACAACACAAGGAGCACTTTTCACACTATTTTAAAACAGCAAGCAGGCTAAAGGGTGATTCAAAATCACTTAAAAATGTTTCCTCATACATTTATATAAACCAAACCCTTTTTCGTGAAAGTTTGTGTTATTTCACCTACTCATATGTAATGAATCATATAAAACATAATGGTGCTCCTGACCAGCCACTAATCTGCTATAACCTTGTGAAGGTTAGACATTTTCAGATAACAAGATTTTTTTTTTTTTTTTTGGCTGGGACAAGACAAGAGATAAGAAATATACATTTTATAATCAAATATTGATTTTTTTTCATCCCCTATTTAGGTCAGCGTGGCATCAGAGTGACATTGAAAACTGCTGGGAGCTCACATTTCCCCGCAAGAGGTCACTGGGATAATTCTCCTTCCTCCTGAGGTTGGCTTTTGTCATGTTTTATCAGTGCTGACCGGTCACTTTAAATTAAAGGTTAAATAATAACAATATCGTCACTGACAGCAAAGCACGATTGTTGGATATCAATTAATGCTTTGCTAGTTTACAACCGTTCACAAAACAAACAAACAAACAAAGAAAATTGTTAAAACGGTCACACGGGCAAACTAAGGACACTGATGAACTCTCCTAGCTGGTTATTTTGTTCCCTTCTCCGTCATTTATTTTTATAATGTACGCCTGTGTGCACATGTTCCGCTCTGAAGACAGTAATCCAAGTTCTTGGTAAACTCCTACACTGTCATTATGAAGTAAAGCACTGTAATCACCCACTAAGACAGCCTTTAATTACCCATCTTCCCATATTTTACATGCTGTACCTCGTTCCTGATGTACAAACACTGTTCTAGGCCCATATGGACATATAAAAACTGAAACTCTTCTTTGTTACATACACAGACTGGTATAATACCTTTCTGTTTTATCTTGAATGAACAGTCAGAAAGGAAAGGGGGATTGGGGTTGAGGAATGATAGGAGCTGGAATCGAACTCTTGTCAGTCGTAACACGCCACCATGCAGGATATTTCTACAACCCAGGTTCATTGGAAAAAAAACAGGCCTTTGGTATCACTTCTGTAAAATTATATTATGTGGCTGCTTGCATTGTTTGTGACACTTTTACAGTGCAATTTCCAGTAAGTAGCGCTGAAAGGCATCTTCAGTTTTATCCGAAAATATGGAAGCTTGATTCCTCAGGGAGTAAAAAAGAAAGTTTATACAGTATTTTACATTCTCTATGAAACAAAGGCAGGATTGCAAGATATATTGTTTTTTTTTTCTTGCAATTGCGTATTTACATCTCACAATCCTGACTTTTCTCTCTCATCCATGCGTCAAAAGCAACAACATACTTTTGATAAGATACAGAAAATGCAATGAATGGAAACTACACCAAACACAAACACAACATCTCTGACACAAGGCACACGTAATCATGCTCACATCTGATTAAACAGTCTCACGGCAGATGGAAGAAAAGTCCTTCTATATCGCTCTTTTAAACATTGTGAGTAAATAAGTCTGTTGTTAAATGAGCTACACTGTTTCATGGAGGGGGAGAGATGGAAGACAGATTCCCCAACATACTTTCTTGCAAAATTTCATCAACTTTAGGCAGAGAGCACTCCATAACTGAGCTGGCCTTCCTAAGGGTGAGTTTCCCAAACGAAGTGTGTGCGGCGTGCCTGATGTTTTGTTTCCGGTCTCAGCTAGATCCGCTTGCGCTTTGGTCTGAAGAAAGCAACGAAACCGTCTCCGCGCGGCGCAAGCAATTGAATGAATGGGTTTCAGAGCGCAGCTGCGAGGACGTTTTGTGCGCACACACTCGTTTCAGCTTGCGAGCCGGCTGAAATAGTAACGTTATGTTTTGAGTGGATGACGAGCGCGATACGCCGAAATGGATGCCAAATGAGATTCTGAATGTAAAGTTTACTTTTAAAAAGTTGCCAAATTGTCCCATTGACAAGACCAAAGCGATCTGTATGTTTTGTCATTATGAACTGAGCTATCATCATCTGCAGCATGTCCAGCCTGAAACACCACTTGATGATGGCCAAGCAAACACACACACAAACACAGATGATGCTAATTCTCCACCCCTCGTCAATATCAGGACCTCGTCAGTATTTCTTTCACCCTTTTATTGATGGACAGTGTTGCATTGTGTGAGAGATTATTTAGGCTATATATGTTAGAGTGAAATTGAACACTATTCCAATGTTATTTTCAATAATAATAATAAAAAAAACATTTGCACTAAACAAGCCAATCCACTTTTCCATGTTGATAAGAGCATTAAAATGAGAAAAAATGTAACAAAAAGAAATCAAAAGACATTAAGAATAGATAAAAAATGTGCGACTTAATCGCGAGTTAACTATGACATTAATGCGATTAATCGCGATTAAATATTTTAATCGTTTGACAGCACTAATATATATATATATATATATATATATATATATATATATATATATATATATATATATATATATATATATACATATATATATATATATATATATAAATACATACAAATGTCATTTACATCTTTTAGTTCGTCAAGAGATTTAAAGGGTTAGTTCACCCAAAAATGAAAATTCTGCCAGTATTTACTCACCCTCAAGTTATTCCAAACCTCTATGTGTTTATTTGTTCTGCTGAACACAAAGGAAGATATTTGGAAGAATGTTTTAATCAAACATATCTCAATCCCCATTGACTACCATAGTATGTATTTTTTCCTACTGTGGTAGTCAATTAGCCTAACTTCGTCATATTCATATTCTAATGAGAATATGAGTCTGAGACCGCTCCATTAAGCTTTGATTATGAGGCGTGTCGCAACCGAACCAGGAAAAAACAACAACTCTGCACTCGGTAGACCTACAACCAATCAGAGCAACGCAGTAAGTCAACTCCTTTGCATTGTGCAGTTTTCAACTACAGAACTTACTTATTTTAGAAGTTAAATAACGAGTGTTGCTTCTTTTACTTACTTCTCCATGAGTGCGACCAAAGCAGAAACCACAACGACTATAGGCTTTTCATTACGTCCTATCTTCTTAGTGACCATCGTAGCCAGCTGATATAAGTTACACTTTTCCCGAATCATGTGGGAAGTACGGCAAAATATCTTTCCGATCGACAAATGCCTTGATTGCAGTTCTCTGTTTGTCTATTAAAATTTAATGCGCTGTCGATTCATTTCACAGACAGACGCGACAGCGGAACGTTGATAACGTGATGATTACTTGCAGATCAATCTGTCCATTATCATATAAAGCCCGCCCTGGCAATTTGATTGGCGCGAACATTGTTTGCCAGATCATAATTACTCCTCAATGTATTCAGTCCAGATCTGAACTTTCCGTCCAAAAAAATGTTGTGGGCGGAGTTCGGGCTGGCATCCAGGCTAGTAGTCAATGGGGATTGAGATCTGTTTGATTAAAACATTCTTCCAAATATCTTCCTTTGTGTTCAGCAGAACAAATAAACACATAGAGGTTTGGAACAACTTGAGGGTGAGTAAATACTGACAGATTTTTCATTTTTGGGGTGATCTGAACCCTTTAAAGCGTCATTTTTGAAGAGTGTGCATATGTGAATGTGCTCTAGTACGCAAGAACAAACCTAAGATTGAATCTGGAAATAAAGCTAAATAACGGAGAAAAATGAGATTATTACTGTAATTTATAGCAAAACATCAAGCATGAATTAGATCTCAAATGGATTCATTAAAAGTAGTTATTACACCACCACCTGCGTGACATGGTTGAACGACAAATTTGGTTTGGGAAACGGTCGTGACTATTTAGTTAATTTCTTCAATCGATGCATCGTACTATAGTTAAAGGGATACTTCAGGATTTTGCATTGAGCTTTGTATTAGTAGAAAACCTGTAGTATTTTCTAATTACCATGCTTTCCACCCTCATATTCGCCTGAGACGAGAGATTTATGTATTTTTGTCTTGAAAAAAAAATCCTCATATGACGCAAAAATCACCATTTTGCGTCATTGGAGGATTTTTTTGTCCAGAGGCTAAAGACTACAGTCAGTAGTAGGGGCAACTGTTTCGGATTTTGTCTCATGATGTAATAGTGTGATGAACTGCCTCTGCAGATCAACGCTGCCTTCTACCTCATTGCCTCTTTTAGCCCGAGCTCTCTGCATGCCGTGTTGTAGTGAATACGAGAGACGCAAACACAGGATTACTCCAAATCAACATTAGAGATGCCACTGACAATCAAAGACATTTAACACTGAGCAAGTTGTGGAAAAACACAGTCTTTGCAATGCATCTTTCTTTTGATCCTAACATTAAGAAAGTGTGAATGAACTTTATTTTTAACAAAGTTCCAGATTCCATCATGGTTCATTTTCGCTTAATTTTTCTGTGGATTTGTTTTTAAAACAGACATATACACTTATCAGGAAAACCATCCTAATACTGTGTTTGACCCCCTTTTACCTTCAGAACTGCCTTAATTCTATGTGGCATTGATTCAACAAGGTGCTGAAAGCATTCTTTAGAAATGTTGGCTCATATTTATAGGATAGCATCTTTGCAGTTGATGGAGATTTGTGGGATGCACATCCAGGGCACGAAGCTCCTATTTCACCACATCCCAAAGATGCTCTATTGGTTTGAGATCTGGTGACTGTGGGGGCCATTTTAGTACAGTGAACTCATTGTCATGTTCAAGAAACCAATTTGAAATGATTCCAGCTTTGTGACATGGTGCATTATCCTGCTGGAAGTAGCCATCAGAGGATGGGGACATGGTGGCCATAAAGGGATGGACATGGTCAGAAACAATGCTCAGACAGGCCGGTTGAGGTTGAGCGTGTTGTGGCTTCACAAATGCTTTGCTGCATACCTCTGGTTGTAACGAGTGGTTATTTCAGTCAAAGTTGCTCTTCTATCAGCTTGAATCACTCGGCCCATTCTCCTCTGACCTCTAGCATCAACAAGGCATTTTCACCCACAGCACTGCCGCATACTGGATGTTTTTCCCTTTTCACACCATTCTTTGTAAACCCTAGAAATGGTTGTGTGTGAATCCCAGTAACTGAGCAGATTGTGAAATCCTCAGACCGGCCCATCTGGCACCAACAACCATGCCACGCTCAAAATTGCTTAAATCAACTTTCTTTCCCATTCTGACAGTTTGGAGTTCAGGAGATTGTCTTGACCAGAACCACACCCCTAAATGCATTGAAGCAACTGCCATGTGAATTAGTTGATTAGATAATTGCATTAATGAGAAATTGAATAGGTGTTCCCAATAATCCTTTAGGTGAGTGTAGATTTAAAATAGTTGACCTAAAAAATTCCAAGTACTTAAACTCTATTTGCCAAAACCAAACCTTACAAAGCAAATACACACGCATGTTGGCAAATGTTTCAACTATGTAACGAAATAAACACCTTTCTGCAGAGCCTTTGTTTCAACACTAATATAGTGTAATAAAATACAATACTACCTAATAATTACATAAGGAATAAAGATGATTAATTACCAAGTTATTGCAGAATGATTAATCTGTTTGTCTTCTAATTTGGGATCAGAATCAGTTAAATGGCTGAATTTCACCTGTTGCCATTTTTCAACGTTTTGTAAAACAATTCCACGTGTAATGGTGGCATTTACTTCTGAGTCTTGAATGTGGAACACCTATCAAAACAGTTTCAAAGAGACGGTCAAAAACTGAACAGAAAATAGCCTATTACTTCATTATTATTTTTTTTTCTTGCTATCTTGTAAGTGTATTTCAAAGACCATAAATGTTTTTTTTATTTTTTTATTTTTTTTAATGCAGTTCATGACCCCTTTAATACACAACTGCAGATGTGGTTCATAAATACTTTCAGGATTTTTTTAGGTCAACTATTTTAAATCTGTAATCGTAACAATGGAACATAGATTTGTGTACCTGTGAAATGTCATGTCAGTCTTTCTCACTAATGTGCTCTAACTAAACTGTAGATACAATATTCTGCTGCTTATTTTTGGTGTCTTATGAAATGAGATTTAAATATGATAGTAGTTGATCAACCTATCTCGGGTGGAATCTAGTTTGAACTGTTAATGTCCTTTTCAGGATGTAAAATCTGATGGAAGATGAAGGCGGGAGATTGTAAAAAGGTTGATATGGTTTTAGGGATGGCGGGGAGTTCGTCCGGAAATAGCTGAAGGCTGGAAGCCTGTGTTGATACATTATCTGATAAAGAGCAAAGATGCTGTCTGTTCTAGAGGTGCCATTATCTACAAGAAGAAAAGGAGAGAGAGAGAGAGAGAGAGAGAGAGAGAGAGAGAGAGAGAGAGAGAGAGAGAGAGAGAGAGAGAGAGAGAGAGAGAGAGAGAGAGAGAGATGACAGCATGATAGCATCACTGCATTGGTCTATTGATGGACAGTCTCTCTTTAGCCTTTTCATGACGACGTTTAATGTTACCACAACTAACATTGTACATTACTCATTGGAATATATATATATATATATATATATATATATATATATATATATATATATATATATATATATTTATTTGTGTTAAGATTATATTTAAGATATTCATCATTATATTTGGTTTTGGTGACCTGTGAGCTGGTCAGAGTAAGATACCAGGTGGCTAACCAGATAAACCAGTAGAAACTGAATAAACCTGAATATATATTTGTATTTTGATGGGTTTCTTGTAAAAATATCAGAGCAAATGATATTAATATATATATATATATATATATATATATATATATATATATATATATATATATATATATATATATATATATATATATATATATATATATATATATATATATATATATATATATATATATATATATATATATATATATATATATATATATATAAACATGATACATTATTTGAGAGGTAAAAGAGCATTAGATATTAATACATTATCATTTTTTACATGATATCAATTATTTATTTAGATATTCTTTTGCTTGACGCACAGAAACCTAACAAAATTCTGTGTACAAACACAATAAATAAAATAAAAAATACTCAATATACAGTATATTAATATCGTTTGCTCTGATATTTTTACAAGAAACCCATCAAAATACAAATTTATTCAGTCTTGTAGCCCAATTTCAGAGCATGCATTTAAAACTGGAGCTGAAAGAAACTTTGCAGCATTTCTGTCCCTCGTCTCCACCTGTTCTCCCCTGAAATAAAATCAAATAAATAAAGTAATCCCCGCAGCAGGAGGTGTAGATTGATTTACCTGAGTGTGGCAGGTCTTTGGTTCATCTGTACCCTGTTCACCCAGGCCGACGACGTTCCCAGCGTCAGGATGGGGAAAGTGGGGCAGAGAAGGTTCAGTAATAGAACAGGTCTATCTTCCCCAGCGAGCTTCATCACGCTCCACCTGCCGGGGATTAGATACCACACCTCTATGGCTACAACAAATTATGCATATGACAGAATACAGAACTGGATTTGCACCTTCATTGTTTCTAGGTACATAAACCAATGGCTGGCCTACAAACAGATTACAGAGATGAAGATTACATTGATTACCCCCCCCCCCCCCCGATTTGACCATTACATGGCATGTTTTTCAGTCAGATCTAAACATCTTTAAAATCCCCCTCTAGTCAATAATTGTATCCCTTAAAACTCATTTTTGATCATCAACATGACATATTTTAACTTTTTCTCCTCCCAGTGAAAATAATTGGCTTAAAATAGTTTGACACCCTTGTTTCCTCAATATTTCCACTTGCCATTGTGCAGCGTTTACTACAGTTGAGCGAGTGGACATCTGAGCTGGTCCTGAGTGATTGGTGGCAGGGCTCATTTGCATTAGCAAACGAGCCCCGCCTCCATTCACTCACACCAGTTTAGAGATCCACTTGTTTAACTGTAGTAAACACCTGTGGGTATTTAAGGAGGACGCTGAATGCAAATCAGGCATGTTTCTTTGCTGAGGAGCCAAGACTGAGGTCCGGCAATCACCGCGGCACAGCGGAAGGTGGCAGGTAGACGGAACGTCTCCGTTCCTACTCAGTACTCCGTTCCCTTTCATTGTCACTCTGAATTCCGTCGGATGACAACGAATGGGATTACCAGTCTAATCTCGCCACCTTCTTAGCTGTCTTCCAGTGCCCTGCGTGAATATGAGATCCCTGTTGCACTGTCCCTGTAGCTTGGCACGGACGAAGGACTCCATATTTAGCACAGGACTTAGACAATACACATATGACCCGGGGTCACTGGGGTGTCTAGCCACAGGTGGAATATTTCAACCCCAGGAGTGGCAAGGTGGCTTGCCGAGGGAAAGACACATGCTCAGAGAGGCTTACACTGGAATACACATGTGGGGGTTGCTCAGGGCAGGGACCATGCACATGGGAGGTACCTTGCCGACGAGCAGGCAATAGACACTGACGCTAACGTCAGGGGTGCTGAAGAAACTCAGGGCTTATAAGGCTCACCTGAGGAAATATCGCACGCCTCCAGTTCGTGGAGTGGAATGGCGAGCAAGCGAAGACACCTGAGCGGGTCGGTACTAACTGGTTGAAGCAAGTACATGAGATAACACTGGCTCCACTCAGAGATTATAGAATCTGGAGAATGTGTTAGGTGTCGCCCAGCCTGCAGATCTACATATGTCTGTTAGCGAGGCGCAATGCGCTAGAGCTCAAGAAGATGCCACACTCCGGGTGGAGTGGGTAGTCACACCAAGGGGGCACGGTCGACCTTGCTATTGGTAAGCCAAAGCAACGACGTCCACTATCCAGTGAGACAACCTTTGCTTGGAGAGAGCCTTTCCCTTCTGCTTCCCACCATAACAGACAAAGAGCTGGTCTGAGGTCCTGAAACACTGTGTTCTGTCTATGTAAGCACGAGGGGCGCATACTGGACAGGGCCGACTGGGTGGAAGCAGCAGTGGGTCGATGGGGCAGGATGTGTTTGATGGCCTCTGTCTGTTTCTGAGCTGTCGAGAACTGTTGGGCGAAGTCCTCGACTGCACCGCCGAAGAGCCTGGGACATGGGGGAATCGAGCAGCCGGGACCACTCTGCCTCCTTCATGTCAGCCAGATTCAGCCATGGGTGTCTCTACTGGACCATATTCGTCGCCCGGAGGGCAAGGTCGGTGGCGGCGCAAATCTCATTGAAGAGCCTGGGTCTGTCCTGCCCTCGTGCATGTCCTTGAGTATCTGGGCCTGGTAGACACTGCAGAGTAGCCATGGCATGCAGTGATGCAGCTGTTTGGCCCGCAGCTCATAGGACTTCGCCACAAGCATAGACGAGTACCTACAGGGTTTGGACGGGTGCTTAGGCTCACCACGCGAGGAAGCACTCTGCAGACACAGTTGCATCACAACAGAGCATTCAAGCGTTGGGAGCCCAGTGTACCCATGGGCAGCGGCTCCATCGAGGGAGGAAAGGCAGATGAGACCAGCGAGCGGTCAGGGAAGACATAGGAGTCTTCCAGGACTTTGTGATCTCATCATGCACCTCCGGAAAGAAAGGTATTGGGGTTGGCTGTGGGCGTGAACCGCCGGCCATGCCCAAAAACCATTCGTCCAGTCGTGAGCATTTGGGAAAGGGCGTCAGAGACCACTCTAACCCAATACTCGCTTCCCGGGAAAGCATGGCAGTCATCTCTGGGTCATACTCGACAACGACTGCACACCCGAAGGAGGCAGTGCCGCCGAATCGACAAATCCTCACGCGACAAATCCTGCCCGCCTTGTGATGCCGTGACAGGCATCCCATCATCCTTTGCAGCGCCAAAGGAAACTCAGGGAACATCCGAGGATGAACCCGTGAGCATTCCCTGAAACATACAGTACCTGATTTGCATTCAGCGTCCTCCTTCAAATACCCACAGGTGAGCGGTGTTACGCTATGCAAATTCCACAGACCCATGGCATTTCTTTTACCATTAGATTCGTTTTATATTGATTGAACCTGATAGGCTTCAATCAATATAAAACGAAAGGGAACTTGTTAATTCAGTAAAACAGAGCATAAACTTTTTTCCATCAAATATTATCTTGTAATTCGGAGATAATTAACTGGTTAATTCAGAAAAACAGAATAGATTTTGTTTCCTCAAGTGAATACGCTTTCGTGAAAATAAATGACAAACTGCATTATTCCATTGACAGCTTTTTAACTTATAGTATAAATCTAAGTCTAATTTTCGAACATTATTTCCTCCATTATATTGGCCTGACTGGCTTCCAACTTCTCTCCAGGCGCCACAGACCGTCAGATGTCCCTGCAGGAAAAGTGTGACTATGTGTACATACAGGTTTTCCTCAGGAGAGCATTAGCTCCTCAGATCACTGACTCCACTTGACCTGGATAGAGCTGCCCTACTTTAAATGAGCTCTGAGCCTGTCAGGCCCAAAGCAATGAACACTTAAAACTCACATTTATTTACCTACTTCAATACTGTTGCTCCATCAAAAGACTTTGAATTACTCAAGGGTTATATTCATGATGCTTTTACTGGAAATGTCAAATGGTCCACAGATTATTATGATGGTTGCAGTAACACTTTAAAGTCTGAATCTGTTATTTAATTTGACTGTTGTGTGCACAGCATTTATGTCATCTTGCAGATAGTGTAATGTTAAATAGGTAGCCACATGTAAAAAATAGCATGTGAATACATTGTGCCCAGTGTTGGACAGTGAACTGTTGCAGTGCTGAGAAAACATTTAAGTGTCTGGCAATACTATCTCTACCAGTCCCTTATAATCACTATATTTAGAGCCAAAGCCACCGTCAGCGTGGAATCGGAGACAATCATATTCCCTTTAGGATTAATAGCCACATCTAATAGTTCATGGTTGAAGCAATTGTCCAGTGGCAATCTGAGAATACAATAGAGCACTGCTAAAATGACATGATGAACTCTCTTAAAATAACTATCGACTTTGCAGCACCAATAACTTTCGATTTTTTTTTCCTCCCTTGCATGCTTCCTTCTTTCTGCACATTAAACATGGATTGATGTCCTTCTTTTCAGACTTTTTACAGACTTTGTCTTTGACTTAGATTAGGAGGAATACATGTAACAATGGAAATGGATGAATGCGATCACCTCTTGAAATGGACATCTGAATTATAGTCAGTCCAGTTGCCAGTTTGTTATTCCTGTGTCTGTAATCACTGATTTAAGACTATCACTACTAATCAAAATCTGATTTAAGATCTATGAGACAGAAGGGTGAGCCTTACGAATGTTTACATTTATGCATTTGGTAGAGTGGAATTTATTTGAAGTGTCTTAAATTGTAACATTACAATAACAATATTTTCCTAATTGTTTCATCCCTAAATTTTAATTTGCGTGTATACATAAGTGGTGGTATTTGTTGTCCTCAGATGTCTAGCAATTCTTACTGTAATATACAGTAAGAAAATACTGTATATAAAAAATACTGGTAACACTTTACAATAAGGTTCATTTATTAAACATTAATTAATGTATTAACTAACATGAACTAACCATGAGCAATACATTTTTTACTGTTTTTGTTCATCTTTGTTAACGTTAGTTAATACAAATACAGCTGTTCATTGTTAGTTCATGTTAATTCACAGTGCATTAACTAATGTTAACAAGATTTTAATGAAGTATTAGTAAATGTTGAAATTAACATTAACTAAGAATGAACAATACTTCTTCAGCATTTGTTAATCTTTGTTAATGTTAACTAATGTAGTAACTAATGAATCTTATTGTGAAGTGTTACCAAAACACTGTAATACAATAACGAAAATTAGTTTGGGGTTGTCAAAAAACAAACAAACAAACAAATAAACAAACATATATATATATATATATATATATATATATATATATATATATATATATATATATATATATATATATATATAATTTATACAATTTTAAATGCCAAGATTATAAAAATAAATAAAAATAAATAAATGGATAACACTAATGGGTATCCAAAGAGAATCATCATTGACAACAATGTATATTATTAAGAAGAATGTATATCCCATAAATGACAATTTTCCAAGCTTAAATACAGTATCTGTAAACTGAAAAAAATCTTAATGCGTCGTTTGATATATTTGTTTTCAATTCAGGAGTGAAATACTGTATAGAATTTACATGTGATTCACACTTTTCTGTTAATAGAACAGCATGAACTGATACTTTAGAAATAAAAATCGGAATCCATCTACAATGTTTAAAGACGCTTAAAGACAGAAATGCACTCTAAGAAACATTCCTAAGAAAAAAGTACGAGAGAGCGAGAGAGTCAGAGTGAAAGCGAGTGGGAGTGTGTGAGATGTGTAGAGGTTTATATGACGAGACATATAGCCTCCGGGTGATTTGTTTAACTTTGAAAGGTTCTTTGGTTTGTGCTAAATTCGCTTCGAGCTATGGTAGCAGATCATCGAACTCTTTTCCCAAGTGGCACCAGCTAACAGCGCCTGGTTCCTGTGCGTGGGTAAAGAAGTGAGAAACCCTTGAGGGAGCAGACGACAGCTATCGCTTGGTTAGCCCCGGCTCAGAGTCGCTCTAAACAAATGAAACACACTCACGATCTTCTCACGGCTGGGTCCAGTCATATTTACACATTTTTGGAATCCAGTTATTTCAATAGGAATCCGTGCGAATCGGTGTGAGAGTGACACATTTCCCCATGCAGCTTTCATAATGCGTTCAAGTTGGTTACAAGAATCCACCGCTCTCACACAGGATTCCTGAATGCATGGATTCCCATTGAAATGATTGGATGTCAGCGGCAACAATTTGCTGAACAATGGTAAATGTGACTTCACCAATTATGCGGGCAAAAAAGGTATAGAGGGAATGCAATGACGTCACTTTCCCACCGTAACAACCCCCCTCAGCCTGACTGAGTGGCAAAAGATCTGCTGCGTGACTGGATTTAATAGGGGAAACTGCGAAAACGCGACTAAAACGAACAATTTTATCAATTTAAACTAAATGTTGGACTCGATATAGTGTTCCTTACAACTTACTAAAGATCCAGTGATCCCTGGATATTGCCATGCAGCCAGGAATCGTGTTGCCTGACATTTATGTTTGCCTGATTTCGACATCGGGGAAATAAAAGCAATATAGACCTAAACATAAAGCAAATTTGCCTGTGAACGCTTTATATAAATACAATATAGGTAGGTCTAAATCTGGGTGATCACTTATATTAGTGTTATGTATAGCCTATATATATCATCATATCGTCCAGACCTGAAACTTTATAGTTTTTTATTTATTTTTTTATTAAAAAACATCTAATAATGAGTTTTTAATATATATAACAATACCAAATATATGGGTTTGGTTTTACACCTAAATTCAGCATATTGACACAAGTCCAGTTGTTTCTGTAAATTGTAGCGATCCATTTGCTCCTCTTTCTAGAGCAGTCTGTAAAAATATACCTCCGATTTTTTGTTAAATCTTGTTGTACAGTCAATTGCAAAGCTTTTTCCCACTTTATATGTGTTGTGTTTGTTTTTTGCGGCATTCACCCTAAAAACAAATACAGCCGCTCAGTCTTTCTGCCACTCACTGTGAGGAACTGCAGGCACTCAGGCCGACGGTGATGTCACGTGCATACCCTCTATAATGTCCATTTTGAATAGTGTAGAGATGTATTGTCTAGTGTCACTTTCAAACCAAGCAGCTTTCTATTAGTCAAAGTAGCAAATCTATGTGACCAGCTTAAACACGTTGCAAAATCTACATGGGGATTTTTTTTTCTGTTTTTTTTTTTTTTTTCAGAAAAACAATGCAAAGTTTTTTTGCAGAGCAATGGTGAATGTGACCAGACTTTAGTGGTGCGTGTCCACAACGGCAGCAAAACTCTGCTTAAAATGCTAAAACGTCTCCATATTGGAGTGTATCTGAAGTGTGTGTGAATATAATATAATCAGAATATACACAATAACAGTTGAAATGGTAACGCTTCCTTTTACAGTCCAGTTACCCATGTAAATACAATGTACTTATTTTATTAACTACAATTACTGGGTAATAACTAGTACTAACTCTGAACCTACCCCTGTTCCATGTACTTATCTTTTATTAGCCAGCACTTTCTAGGTAAGTACACTGTAAGTAGACTGTAAGTACTGTACTGTAAAAGGAAGCATTACTGATGAAACATTGTTTCTGAATGCCCACAGTACAGTAGATGAATGCTCTTGATGTATTACACTTTCAATAATCCAGACAGTCTAATCGAAATGAAAAAACCCAAACCTCAGTAGAAAATAGTATTAATATGTAAGCAATATGATTCAGTCTCTAATCCAGCTGAAACTTAAGTAAAATGTATTTATACAGCACCTTTCACAGACAAGAAGTCACAAAGTGCTTTACAATCTGTTAATAAAAAGGATCAAAACATGCATACAGTGAATACACCATAACACAACACACAAAACAATCTTCATTTAATCAACATATAGAATTACAGTTTGGAAAGATGGAACATTGTTTCAGAATGCCCACAGTAGATGAATGCTGTGCACAATCTGTACAATTTTAAACACTTGTGGCAGAAGTCAGCACTTGCTTCTCATAGAGATTGTCCGATTTTTTCGCTTGATATTTGCATGAAGTTGAGCATCTCTCAACTTTTGGATGCTTTCAGCTCTCAATGTTTTCTCCTATCTCGTCAATACTACAATTCACTGCGCTTACGTGAATCTCATTTCTCTTAGGAATGAATTGAAAATGCAGATTCTGCTCCACACCAGTGAACACGCACAGTAAAGTTCAGTAAAATTTCAGCCACATTTTGCTGGCAGAAAGGGTCAATTGTCTTTTGTCGGGACTCTACCAATGTAACAGTCTCATCCCAAAACGTCATATAACTGACGTCTTGGGACGTCTTTTGACCATACGTCAACATCTGCCTTTTTAGGGTACCCTTTAACGTCAGTTACATGACGATCCTGGGACGTCACACAACTGACGCTTTACCTTTAACGTCAGTTAGGTGACGGGGTAGGTTTAGGGGTAGGTTTAGGTCTGGGGTAGGGTAGGGTTCGGATCCGATAATGTCATCTAACCGACGTTAAAGGGTACAGTAAACGGCGGATGTTGACGTATGATCAAAAGATGTCCCAAGACGTCAGACACAGAGATCTCTTTCAAGCCAAGAAGCTTTCATGGCAAATCCATGTATCCAACTTGAACCCATTGCAAAAGATCTTTCACATGAATTTCCCAGATCTATCTGTAAATCAAGCAAAGCTTGCATTTAAATTTAAAAGCATGAATTTAAAACACCTGCTCTGCTCTGTCCACACCAGTGGACACTGACCATAAAGTAAATCCACGTGACCAGTCATGAAATCGGCTTGGTGAAATCTTTCACCCTCACATGAATTTCCAGTCACGTGGATTCCAATTCAAATGGCTGGATTTAGTTGAATTTCGAACAATAGTGTGGAATGTGACCACACCTTTACCCAATGGAATCTATCCACATGTGTTCCAATCAAAGATGTCAAATCACGGTCGTGAATCTGTGTCATAAAGAGCGAGATGGTTCAAACGAGGAAGTGTGAAGAAGACATGAAAAAGAGTGTGGAGTTAGCAGGCAGGTAGAGTTACATGTGATGGGGATTACATTTATGTGGAGATGCTGCGGTTTTAAGAAGTCCAAATCTCTACCTGTCAGTCTGCACAGCTGGATGGTGGCCCCTCCCAGGGGCTGATGGGAAAAAAATGCAAATAGGCCACCATCCTTTTTGGATAATCCATATTGAGCACTAATCTGCTGAAGTGTGCTTCAAATCACCTGAGCGCACTTCTCCTCCACATCACTGCAAGCTTTGATGCAGCAGAAGAACGTATAGAAAAGGCTAATCTAACGAAAGAGAAGAAATGAGGAAACGCATGTCTCAGATTCGACAGATGCAAGGATTTCTCTTTTATCCTCGTGCTGAATCATTACACCTGTCTGCCAGCATTGATGTACGCTCGAATAAGTGGCCATCGCTGAAAGCACCATATTTTGAAAAGCCTGGATGAGTTGTTTCATTGGAAGAGTATTGAAGTGTATAGATTTGAAGGTTTTATATTAACCCCTTGAAATCAAAGGCACAGACTGATGCATTTCGTTAACACTCCCTATTTGAAACGAACGGCAACTCCATTCATAATTTAGCTGCCCACTGCTGCGCTCCGACGTACCAGTTCGGCCCCAGAGCTCTTCAGTCATATTTCAAGCTCGCACAATGTAATGCATTTTGACAAGTAAATTGCTTGCATTTTTGCTGATAGCGTCGCACATAAATAATGAATTCTTAGTAATAGCTGCAGGAATAATACACCATAGACTGATGCAAATGACAGACTTATAATTGATGGTTTCGAACTTCATGTTGCAAAAAATGATCATGGACAAATAAAACTTTTTTTGTTTGCTCTTTAATAGCAAAATGTTCTTTAAAAGTGAATGGATGCCATTTCCATGCTGGAAATTTCAGTTGCATCCAGCTTTATTTCTAGTTGATGTGGTCATTAGTCAATTCAAGCTGGTTTGTATGGACAACCCTGTTGAAAATACCCACAATGCTAGTCTAAAGCATAATGATTCAATTTTCCAGATGTTATTAAAGTTTCAAAATGATTTACGTTGTATTGAAGATATAGACTACCATTCAAAAGATTGGGGTTAGTACGATTTTTTTTATTAAAAAGGACACTTTATGCTAAAAAATGCAGCATTTAGTTGAACAAAAGATAGAGTAAAATCTGTAATATTATTAAATACTATTACAGTACTTTTTATTGTATTTAAAAATAATTTAAAATATACTTTTTTTCCTTGTTTTTTTCAGCATCATTACGCAAGTCTTCAGTGTCACATGATTCTACATAAATTATTTTAATATGCTAATTTTCTCCTCAAGAAATAATTAACAGTTTTGAACCTTTTTTTATTTTGATTTTTTTTTCGATTCTTTGAGTAGAACGTTAAAAAATCAGCATGTATAATAAATAAAAGTCATTTGTAAAATTCTAAATGTCTTTACTGACACTTTTGATCAATTCCATGTATCCTTGATGAAATATTAATTTCTTAAAAAAAAATCTTACTGACACCAAACTATCATATGTAATCAGTTCTTGCATTCTTTATAATCAAACCTATGACCTTTCAGTTACTTGCATCATGCTATTATTTGAGCTACAGTCACAGTTACTGGTCTGCTAGTGTACTTATTTACCAAAGCCATGCTGATTGAGCAATATCAACTAAATACGACTGAAAAGAAATTGTCCATTCTACATCAAATTAGCATTAACTTACATATTTAACATACTCAATACTTTTTAAAGCACAAATTAAAAAAAATAAAAAAAATTACAAATCTACTTAAAATTACAATCTTAAAAATAAATAAATAAATAAATCTGGTGTTTCCGGTATGCACCTAATCATGAATAATTAATAAGGTTCACTCTCAGGAGATTGCAAGAGAACCAAACCACACATAAACCTAAATGAGAACCGACCAAGAGTAACTAAAACATAGGGAGTATAGGAAACTAAATGAGGAATCGGTGAACATAATCAAAATGAACTGTGAACCACATAAATCAAAATGAACCATAACATAACCGTTACAGTAATCCCTCCTCCCGGAAGGCACGTCCTTGTAATATAACAGACAGTCCAAGGAGGCAAAGACCTGGGGTGACACCATTAGACAGAAGGGCAATGGCAGAACTGCAGGCTCACAGGACCGAGGCAGGGCAGGAGGGAGTGAAGACCAAGATATAGCTGGAGTGAAGGAATGAAGGAACGAGGCATAGCCAGAGGCCTGGAAGTCCGTAGTGGTTCCAGGGTGACGCCTGACCAAGGTTTAGCCGGAGGGCAGAGGAAGCCCTTCCAGAACATGAGGGATGATGAACCTCGGTGGACCTGAGGGAGTGTAGAGCTAAGGTAAGGACAATGGGTCAATAAGCCGAGGTGGAGCCCAGGGCTCAGAGGCCCAAGATGTAGCTAGAGTATCCTCACACCAAGCCGGATCAGGAAGCCGGGAAGCTCTAGGCATATCTGCACAGAGTATCTGGACAGAGCCACCAAAGAGGAGCCATGGGCCTGAAGGGAGCCAGTGGCGATGGAGGACTTTTGGGAGCTAGGCAGAACCAGCGAAGAATGGGGGCATTGTGAACTAGAAGATTCGATGTCATTGAATGTTCCTATAGGGATCGTATCCAGCCACCTCTCCTCAGTCTAATCCCAGCCCGCTAACTCAAGAGGAATGGACATTGGTGCTGGCTCTCAAAGCTGGACAGACTCTGCAGCCGATACCTAACGACTTCAGACTTGACCCAGACTCTAGCTGAAAGACTTCAGACTTGACTTGGACTTCAGCTTAAAGACTTCAGAATTGACTCGGACTTCAGCTTAAAGACTTCAGACTTGACTCGGACTCCAGCTTAAAGACTTCAGACTTGACTCGGACTCCAGATGAAAGACTTCAGACTTGACTCGGACACCAGCTTAAAGACTTCAGACTTGACTCGGACACCAGCTTAAAGACTTCAGACTTGACTCTGGACTCCAGAAGAAAGACTTCAGACTTGACTCAGACTCCAGATGAAAGACTTTAGACTTGACTCGGACTCCAGATGAAAGACTTCAGACTATGACTTGAACTCGGATGAAAGACTTCAGACTTGACTCAGACTCCAGCTTAAAGACTTCAGACTTGACTTGGACTCGGATGAAAGACTTCAGACTTGATTCGGACTCCAGATTAAAGACTTCAGATTTGACTTGGACTCCAGCTTAAAGACTTCAGACTTGACTTGGACTCCAGCTTAAAGACTTAAGTCTTGACTCGGACTCCAGCTTAAAGACTTAAGTCTTGACTCGGACTCCAGCTTAAAGACTTCAAACTTAACTCGGACTCCAGTTTAAAGACTTCAGACTTGACTTGAACTCCAGCTTAAAGACTTCAAAGACTCCAGACTTGACTCTGACTCCAGCTTAAAGACTTCAGACTTGACTCGGACTCCAGCTTAAAGACTTCAAAGACTTCAGACTTGACTCGGACTCCAGCTTAAAGACTTCAGACTTGACTCGGACTCCGGCTTAAAGACTTGAGACTTGACTCAGACTCGAAGCTTAAAGACTTCAGACTTGACTCGGATGAAAGACTTCAGACTTGTTTTGGACGCCAGATGAAAGACTTCAGACTTGACTCGGAACTCCAGCTTAAAGACTTCAGACTTGACTCGCAACTCTGGCTTAGAGACTTGAGACTTGACTCGAGACTCGAAGCTTAAAGACTTCAGACTTGACTCGGATGAAAGACTTCAGACTTGTTTTGGACGCCAGATGAAAGACTTCAAGACTTGACTCGGACTCCAGCTTAAACACTTCAGACTTGACTCGGACTCAGATGAAAGACTTTCAGACTTGACTCGGACTCTAGCTTAAAGACTTCAGATTTGACTTCGGACTCGGATGAAAGACTTCAAAGACTTTAGACTTGACTCTGACTCCAGCTTAAACACTTCAGACTTGACTCTGAATTCGGATGAAATACCTCAGACTTGACTCGGACTCCATCTTAGAGAATTCAGACTTTACTCCGACTCCAGCTTAAAGACTTCAGACTTTACTCGGACTCTCAGCTTAAAGACTTCATACTTGACTCAGACTTCAGCTTAAAGAATTCAGACTTGACTCGGACTCGGATGAAAGACTTCAGACTTGACTCGGACTCGGATGAAAGACTTCAGACTTGACTCTGGACTCCAGCTTAAAGACTTCAGACTTGACTCGGATTCCAGCTTAAACACTTCAGACTTGACTCGGACTCTGGATGAAAGACTTCAGACTTGACTCGGACTCCAGCTTAAAGACTTCAGACTTGACTCGGACTCCAGATGAAAGACTTCAGACTTGACTCGGACTCCAGATGAAAGACTTGTGAACATCTCTGGTAGGATTATTGAAGGTCTGGTGAATTCCTCCTCAACCTCACTAATGGTGAATGAGGAGCCACTCTTTGTGGAAACCAGTTCCATAAAAACTTCCCTTGATGACCATAAGGGGGAAAAACAGTTAAGTTATTTTAAATGTCAGTACTTCCGATTAGCAAGTAAACTGAGTTAGATTAACTTACAGGTGTTTTTGTACTTGTCAGCAGCTCAGTATACACAAGAGTTGCAAGCTTGGCCAGACTTGGAGACAGGTTAAACTAGTTTTTTTTTTATTACAGTTCAATGACACAGAGTACAATTTTATGTAAATTCTTTGACAACTATATTAATTCAAAGGAAGACAGTGAAGCATAAGCGATCTGTCTCATGAAACCTTCTGATCCTTGAGGAGGACCGTCCAGTAATGAAATGATTGTCACATGAATTCTATTTTGATGTCTCTCTTTTTAGGGAACATATTTGACTGTTAAACATTCATGGGAACGTTTTAGTCTGTGACCTCTCTGTCGTTGACCATTCTATGATCCTTTTCTTTGACCTGCACTGATAGCACACCTGGGAATGACAAAAGCAAGCTTGCGTGTCTTCCACCCACCGAAATAGGAGGGAAAAACACAACGGACAGTGATTGAAAAGTGTCAGCGACACAAGGGTTGTTTTTCTTGGCTGGAACAGCTTGTTGTCTCAGAGTGACAGATGACAAGACGTTCCCGAGTGCTGACGAGGTAACGATGATTGCGGCAGGAATAATGAAGGGCATGCTGACAGCGAGCGTGATTACATTTAGATCTCTATCTCCCTGCCAATAAACCAACACGGCTGCTTCTTTACCTGCTGGGATTAATTAAATCAAAGATAAAGATAATAAAGGTAATTGCAACTGCCTTCATCATGGTTCATAGTCGGATTCATGCTCCTGCTGTTTTACACACACACACACACACACACACACACATACAGGTGTGTAAGCAGCAGCAGGAACACAGACACTGTTTTTACAGAAGTTGACTTTTTCATGAAAACTAACACATGTAATTTCTTCCTTTTTGTAATATGAAGGTAACATTAAAACTGTATTGGAAGTTTTCAACTTTTCTTCATTAATAAGAAAATCACGGAGAAAAAATAAACAAAATAAGTTCAATTGCAGTCCTCTTTTTCATGCCTTTTACTTTTTGCTACATTTCAATGTTCTTTTATATATAGGTACTGTATATTTTAATGTTTTATCTTTCAGTCTTAAAATTTGACAATTCATTCAAACAATTTGAATTATTTTCTTTACGAAAATCTAAACAGTGTAAAATAAACATAAACTTAAATAAACATACATTATATTTATTTATTTTAGTTGTTTGATTTCTATATTCTCAAAATTTTTGATGTCATTTTAGTTCTGTTTACTTTTCTTCAGTTTGAAAACTACATGCGAGTTCTTGCCAGTCTTGTGACTTGAGCTCCATGTTGCAGTTTATCAAGGAGACAACCGTGTCAGTGAAGAGCGGCTTTAAATATTATCAGTGACGTGTGAAGAAAATAAAGAAATATCAAGGTAAATATGTTTGTGGATGTAATATTTGTGTGCGTCATTTCCAATGAAGCTGTAAATTTGACCAACTTTTTGAAATTGTGTTATTTAATTGTGTAGCTATATTTAGAATATATACATAAAATAAATTATGTTTACTTCTGAGATGTGGAGAGAAATGTTTTGGATGTGTCAGAGAAAATGATGGACATGACAGACTTCTCTCGTGGCGCATGTATGTTTGCTTTATTTATTTTTTTATTTTTTTATTTTTTTGAGTGAAATTAAACTAGTGAGAGTATAAAAAGTGTTTTAAGGGAGTTGTTTTCTAGAAGTCCTCAAAGCCATAGAATATGGATTATGGCTCATTTATCACTTTTTTTGTCACAAATGAAATTTTGCTTTAAAGAAATTTTACTTTTTTCCAAATTAAGCAAATTAATCAATTTACCTCCAAAATGCTCATTATCATAATTCATGTTATGTTAATAATTATTGTACTACATTTTTTTTCTTGTATTAACATCAAGATGTTACATTTACATGAGAATGCATGTACATGCAGTATGTAATGATGCAACCCGACTCTCACAGGAATTCGTACGAATTTTACGAGGTGGCTAATTCGTAACAATTCATACGACCTCACTCGTACAAATTAGTACGATTTTGCTAAATCGTACATATTTTACGAATTGGCCAATTCGTATGAATTCGTACGAATGACCTACCCCTAACCCCGCCCCTAAACTTAACCGTCACGTGGGTTTAGACAAATCGTACGAATTTGTACGAGTGAGGTTGTACGAATTAGTATGAATTAGCCACTTTTTAATCACTCGTACGAATTCGTACGAATTGGTCGTGAGATAGGGTAGAATGATGACATGTGACGAACGAAAAAAAAAAAAAATAAATATATATATATATATATATATATATATATATATATACACACATTACTATTTACTATTACCTCACTATTTTAAATTGTCCTGCATTATTTTGACAAAGGTTTTTTTTCTTTCTTTTTTTACAAACATGCGATTAAATGCGCTTTTAAAAGATGGAGTTTCAGATGGAGTGTAGCATGCTAAAAAGAAAGAATAATCACCAAAGTAGGCTTTTTTATGCAAGATATATTTTTATTTTTCTCTTTCGATTTTGGTGTGAAATACGTGCTGGACATGACATTCACCAGCATGACACATTATATTCTGATCACTGTTCATTATGGATTGTTAGACAAGATAAAGAACATAGTGCAGTGTTTCATCCCTGAGCCATCATCCTCAGAATCTCAAGACTTCTGACTCTGCATCAAAGCCTTTTGTTATGAAAGAGGTGGAAAATTGCAGAGCATCATCCGATATGAAACAGAAAAAGGATGTTATCCCTGTGATCTTCAGCCCACAGAGACCCACAGCCATAAACTGCATAATGATCATATTATAGGCGTCATAAAGCTCTGTTTTTGTAGTCCTGCAAAGCTCGTTAGAGAGATATATCAAACTTAAAGCATTACCCTTGAATAACTTTGGCTTCAGAACTACATTTCTTTATTCTCCGACTCTCTCACATCTTCATTGTAGCTGCCAGCTATTGGAATGATCCTTTAATGTGAACATTTTCATCCATTACTTCTCTTTATACTCTCTAAATATAGCTCGTTTAATGCAAAAATATCTTTTAGTGTTAATCGACCAAGCATATAAATGAGCCCTATGAGTATTGTGGTATCAATTAGTGTTCATTAGCCTTTTTTTAACTCAAGTTTTTCTTTCATAGTTCAAATAAAAGTAAAAATGCTTTGCTTCTGAATCTTGATGTAGCTGAGCGGAGTTTGAGATATCTTATGAAACTTTTGTGGTGTTTGGGAGGGAGGGGTGTGTGTGTGTGTGGGGGGGGGGCTATCAGTTATACTTTATTGTGATAGTCCACTTTTGACGTTCTACTATCTATAATTAACTTTGTAACTATGCTTCGAGTGAACGTGCAAATTCACTCCCTGAAAGTATGGCGCTTATAGAAAAACAGAAATACCCCAGTACACAAGGTGGCGCTGCTCAACTTTATGCTTCTGACACTCACTTGTCACACAGAAGAAGAAGAGAACCAGTATTTACGTGCTTGCCAAAACCATTCACACAATTTTTGCTAACAGATTTTTGTCGTCGCTGTGGTGTTTGACATAAAGTTCTTTATGTTCAGACACCAAAGAGACCAGCAGCTCAACATTCATCTTGCCTCTGTATCTTCTTCATCTACTTACTTCACCAAGTACATTAACTTTAGCAGCTCTAGTCATGTGAACAAAACAATGGTCGGCCAGTTTTAACGCGGCACATCAAATAAAAAAAATTACGTTTTACGCCGGCCATTTTGCATGTCGGTGTGCATACTCACATTGCTTTGTTTAGTCACGAGGCTGTAGCATTGTTAGATGTTATGGGAAGAAGGAGGTGGGAACGGGCAAACATTCAACTACTTTAATAAATAAATAAATAAATAAATACATAATTAAAGGACACATAATAAAACAAAAGATCAAATAAAATAGTCCAGGCCTGGTTCTCTCTCATCCTTCACTGCCGTCATTCCTCCTTTTATGCTTCCGCTCCTCCGTGAGATACGAGACTGGAGTGTTGTGCAGGTGTCGCTCATTATCAATCACGCCACCGGCCTCGCGCCGGTCTCCCACGGCCCTCGGCCTCGTACTGCTCGCCACGGAGGCGTTAAACGTCGGCGAAAGTGCGCAAAAATCATTCCGGTGTGCATGGGTCTTTAGAGTATTAGTAGACTTTGTAAGGTTTGGGTTAGTAGAATAAGTTGACATACTTGTAAAGTTACTATATTAAGGTCCGTCGTTGAGCATCGGCCGAGCCAGTTTTTGTTGTGTGTTTTGCACTGTCTGCACTAGTCAGGGCCGGGTTTCCCGATAACGATGTGTGAGCCTACCTGAAAAACGGTGGTTTTTTATGGCGTCTTGCACTGAAGACTTGGAAGTAAACGCCCACTGCCGCGAGTGGAGAACAGTTTTGCATATTATAATGAGTTTAACTCACCCGTTGGTGCACATGGGGAAAACGTCCAATGTTGTCAAATGGCAACCAGATTCGCCCATACATGTTCGACCCAGAGTCTGTGTGTTGCACAATTCTTGTCAGATCCAATATAGACGGCACAGCACCGTTCTTTACTCTTAATCGGTCTTAAAAGACAGGCACGTAGTGCAAATGTACGCTCTCAACTCACGTTCAAAGTCATAGGCAGCGCAGCGTCTCTCTGCATCGCAAAAGCCTGTGTTGACAGTTTGTTTAATATAACGTGGGAGATTTACAGATACAGTATTTTGCTTGTGCCCTGGGTGGGTGGCTGTTGTAGGCAACTGTATCACGTGCCGTTTGACTGACGCGCTACTGCGATCTGTCACATTTAAAAGCGCCAAAGCGTTCCATATCAAGAGTAAACTTCTCTGTCTAGTCTGTCCGTGTTAGTGTCATCTTTTTCCGCGACTTTTCTCTGCGTCCAATCAGTAGTTAAGAGCCTGAACTTGCTTAAAAAATACAGCCCAGAAGAATGTCTAATTTAGCGTGAGATTTCGTTGTTGAGCGTGAGACCGTGAGATTGAGGCTGAATGCGTGAGTGTCACGCCAGATGCGTGAGAGTTGGCAACCCTGGCAAATCCAGTCTTGTTTACAAAACAATCCTCAGTGAAATGAAGCGAACAGACGACGATGTTTTACCTCATCAGCTGAAACATCATTAAAAGTAAATTTTATCCATGCAGTCCTATTGGAATCCGCAGGAAGCTTATGCAGCGACTGTCTTCCACAACCAGGCACTGCACAATATTCTGTATTACTCGGTAGCTCGATCCGGTTTGCCATCACGAGGTAGGCATGTATGTTATTTATATGTGTGTAATGTGCGAATCGGTGGGCGTGGCTAAACCGGCCGTGTTGAAGTAGGCGTTGATCTTCTTCTGCGGGGGTGGTGTTTTATCCTCTTTGACGTCATAGTTCCCCACTTTGAAAAACAAGTCATTTGCTGAGGCTGGTGTCAATAAAAGCTTTTATTGGATTAACAAGGACGTTTTCAGTTCTGAAACTTACAGGATATTCTTATAATATGATGACCTCTTAGATGTCAAAAGCTCATTTTTTACGATCAACTTAGGCTCACGATGCTTTTGGGAAACACAGCCCAGATCCCAACAGGGGCTTTTTGGCAGATTGAACATGTTGAGTCGACATTCATCACTCTCGCCGCCGGTGAGAGAGATAGGGAACTTTGATTGGCTGTTCAGCTTGGTGAAAGAGCCACAATGGTAAGTAAGCGCTGCTTTGTTTACGGTTTGTAAATCTGCAATCTGTTAGTTTCTGGGTTTTTTTAAAATGACGAATAGAAACTATACCTGCTGGTATTAGACGCAAGCTTTTTGGCCTAGACGCAGCCGACGCTGAGGCGACAACACAGTCAGCTTTCTTTGACCCGAGTTCTTTTATACCAGGCTGATGTGTCAAGGCCTTTAGGAAGACATCTACCAAATACTCTAATGACTGCATGACATGTAATTGCAAAGTTCCTTATAGTAAATGTAGACTGTCTAAAGTTGACAATCAAAATAAAGTGTTCCCTTTTTTTTCAAATCTGAGAATTGAGAGACTTTGCCTAGGAGAAACAATGGAGATATTAAAAAGATCTCATTTGTGATTTTTCAGTTCTGCCAGATAAGCCCCTCTGTGGACTGGGCAGCGGTGGGCTCGAGTGTCTGCTTGTGTTGAGATTACTCTCTAATGACACTTGAAATCCCTCTCCATGAGCCCGAGGTGACATAATAGGAAAACAAAGCTCAGATCTGAACTCCTGCCGATTTGGTTTTCCAGAACTCAAGAGCGGCTTTGGTCCATAAACTGCAGCGCTGCGAGTAGGTTATGAGATCTGTTTGAATTGGTTTTGTTGCCATATATTTGACAATGTGTTTCAAAACTAAAACTGTTCAAGGTTCTGTTGTCAGTTCCCTGGTGGTTTACTTGGCATTTGTTGAGAAAGTTTGGGCCATATGGGGGATTTACGTGTGCACAGATAGGCTTTCCATTGTTTTCATTTGCATACAGACCATATGGGGTTTGACACATTAGCAGATACTTGATGGCCAACACAAAACAAAGAGGTGATGACTAGTGAGAAACAAATAAAAGTCTGTTCATCTTGCGTATGTGCAACATGCTTAGTTATCGCATGCACATTCTTTATTCGTTTATGAGATCTACTCTAAAACTCTTGAGTGATTTGAGGAGAATCAAGAGACTTTAGTAGCAGTCTCCATTTGCTATAGATTTAATCTCATCGCTATCTAGGATAAACATTTCAGATCGCATGTGTGATTTGTCTCATGGTATTGAGCAGACATGAAGTCTTTCTTCTTACATTATATTATCATATTGTGCACGGCAGATGATATGATATCACTATTAATAGTACATTGGATGTTCTGCATATCTGAGCATGCCCTATTAAAAGTGGGTAAATAAAATAATGCATTTTATTTACAATGCGCTTTTCTAAAACCCAAGGCACCACAGTAAAATACATGGCACATAGATCCCTATATAGGATAGTTATTTTATGTACACAGTTCGTTAATAGCTGTTCTTATTTATTTAATTTAATTAAGAAACAAGCAAAAACTACCCATAGGGGGTGACTTGACTTGACTTAAAGGAGTACACTTTTGAAAAAAACTTTTGCTGATGATAATTTACTCACCCCCATGTCATCCAAGATGTCCATGTCATTCTTTCGTCATGTGGAAAAGAAATTAAGATTTTTGATGAAAACATTCCAGGATTTTCTCCATATAATGGACTTCATTGGAAACCAAACGGTTCAAGGTCCAAATGAGAGTTTCAGTGCAGCTTCAAAGGGCTTTAAACGACACCAGACGATGAATAAGGGTCTTATCAAGCGAAACGATCGCTAATTTAAGAAAAAAAGTTGTATAAGCTCAAATGCCTTGCTCTGTACTGCGATGCACGTTTAAGACTCTCCTGTTCGAACTCATTCATCAAAATGAACAAATCTTTTTCCGAGTCAATTTGTTCGTTTCGTTCGTTGAATGAACCAAATGACTCGGAAAAAGATTCGTACATTTTGATGAACTGAGTTCGAACAGGAGAGTCACACAGAACAAAGCAAGGTGAGCATTTAAGCTTATAAAACTTAAACCTTGTTATTTATTTATTAAATGAGCGATCGTTTCGCTTGATATGACCCTTATTCATCGTCTGCAATCGTTTAAAGCCCTTTGAACTGTTTGCAGTTTGTACTGAAAGTGTCTTTTGGACCTTGAACCGTTTGGTTACCAGTAAAGTCCATTATATGGAGAAAAATGCTGGAATGTTTTCATCAAAAACCTTAATTTCTTTTCAACTGAAGAAAGAAAGACACGGACATCTTGGATGACATGGGGATGAGTAAATGATCAGCAAAAGATTTTTTCAAAAGTGAACTACTCCTTTAAGAATAAATAGGGACATGTGAGGCATGTGAAATTAACCTATAATCAGGTAAAAAGATAGTCAGGGGGTTAGACAAACAACAGGAGAGTACATGGACCAAAGATACACACAAGTCATGTGCTCACAACAAACATGACAAAAACACGAGCAAATGGCCAGAAAACACAATCACAAGCCATGTGCTCAAACAAAACGAGACATGAACATGTAGCTGATGAGAACACGTATAAGCTGTGTGTTCACACAAAACAAGACGGCATAAAAGCATGCAGCCAGTTAAAAACACAAGACAAAACTTAACATGAAAGCATATGGCTGATGTAAACACATACAGCATGCTACACGGAATACAACACACACGGACAGAACCGCACACTCACAAAACAAGAATGAGCGCATGAGAACGAGTGAATGCTCACCTTATACTCCGAATCCTGACGCAAGAACCAAAGCCAGACTAGACATGATTGCTGAAATCTGAACACTACGTTCCGAACATGAAACAAGGAACAGAGACAAGAGAGCACACGAACATACTGTACAAAGAGGAGTGTCAGGCCTCTGTCACAAAACCAAGAAATAAAGCGACAGAACCCTGACAGACCTCTAACAAGAGATTGAATAAACTATAGCAAACAAAATATCATGGTTTTAAGCATATAAGCAAATCAGCACTAAGCTGTGTCATTAGCCATGCAAGTCACTTCCTATCATGCTTTAGTTTGCACAGTTGTTAGCAATGTGGCATCTGGCTCTGAGAACGTCAGCTCACTGCTGTGAGAACATTTCAGCATACAGTAAGCATGCTATATCTTCAGCTGCATCTAAAAACTTAGACAGCTGACTTGTTGCCTTGCTGACTTATATGCAATGACTCGCAAGCAGGGTTTGTGCACGAAGGTTTATCGCAAAACTGATTTCAGACAGACTCGTGAGGCAGCGATACAGTTTAATAATATACAGCAAAATGGAGTGTACACATAAGAACGTGCATCACAGAACAGAGCAAGGCGAGCATTTAAACTTATAAAACTTAAACTTTGTTATTTATTTTTTAAATGGCTGCTCGTTTCGCTTGATAAGACCCTTAGTCATCGTCTAGTGTCGTTAAAAGCCTTTTGAAGCTGCACTGAAACTCTCATTTGGACCTTGAATCGTTTGGTTCCCAATAAAGTCCATTATATGGAGAAAATCCTGGAATATTTTCATCCAAAACCTTAATTTCTTTTCGACTCAGCATTGTATAGGACAAAAGTTTTATATTGATTATTTAAAGTAGGCACATTACTCTAGTATTAATAATAATAATAAAAATTGGTGCTAATGTTTAGGAATGCACATACATGACCTCAAAGCCAACAAACAAACACTTGTTTGTTCAGATGGGGGTCTTCGATATCTCAGAATATGAAGAAATATATTTTTTCAGACTTTCAAATACAATAAAATTACGTTTTTCTCATTTCCAAGATATCACCCAGCCTATTTCAAAGCTCCAATGACAAATGTTACAATTAAATATATAATGGGAATAAAACATTTCCCAAATTAGAAGCACCCAGCTTTAAAGGGTCACTGCAGTCCAGGTCTTTAGAGACCCGTGGCCCTGAACACAACATATTTCAAGGTGTCAGGAAGGCCAGTGAGGCAGTTCTCCTGTGTAAGCACTACCGTCGAGAAGAGCCAAAGAGGCCAAAAGATTTCTGGGATGCTGACTCTGCATTTGACTTTAAGAGTCTTAGCTCAGAAAGTGCATCCGAGGAAATACCAGTGCCCTACTTTAAATGGTTTGTTTTTTATTGCATGAACCAACTGATGGGCATATGAAATGCAGCTCCTCTTTGCAAACTACAAAAATAATTCCACTGCTCCATTTTGGTTCAGAAAAATTATGTCTCAAATGTGTTTCTCGAAATTAATTTAGTTCAATACAGAGAACTCAGTCACACGCACATTTTAAGGCAACATCTGATGCCCTCCTGAAAGGAATTGTAGGCAGAAGAGCATTTTGATATATTTAAGGGCCACATCACAGATCCCTTGTGAAAAGCCAATTCCAGAATGGAATATTTATTCTGGAATTACCTTTTCTGTGATATGTAATGTCATATATATATATATATATATATATATATATATATATATATATATATATATATATATATATATATATATATATATATATATATATATATATATATATATATAAATTTGTCAAAACATATGCTCTTAATATAATTTAACAGTGATCATTTCTCCATTAAATTATTGGCTTTGGCCATTTCTTTTATCTATAATAGATATTTTGACCATAATGTTTAAATTTAAGTTCTACTGTGGTGAAAATTAAGCTTTTAATGTCGTTTGTGTGTCTGGTTTTTAATATGGTTTAAGACGAACTATGTGCAAATTCATACGTATTTTCTCCTTAAAACTGCGAAACAGTGAAAAAAAAACCATGTAAAAAACATGGTTTGAAATCGCTGGTGTTTCTGACGTTAAAAACAACCGTATGAAACTGTTGACTTATGAATTTGCACATGGTCTGTCTTAAAGCATATTAAAAACAACATAGACATAAACAACATTAAAAGCTTGATTTTCACTATAAGTCCTACTTAACTTAAAAACAAACAAAAAAACCTTTTCAAACGTATGCTTTTATACTTCTGTTTCTGTTTCATAATTTTGTTGCATATTCTTATACATATTTAACATTTAATTAACAGTGTTCATCAAAATAGTTGATATAATGAAGCATTGTTCGCTTAGCAACATGCTAACACTAAACTATCAATAGTAATTGTTAAAGCTATTTGCTTGTTTGTCTGGTGTGCATGTTTGCCGTCCATGTGCTCCAGATCTGTCATATTATATTGGTTTGATGTTGTCTTGGTAGGCAGTATAAAGCAAGGTTGCACTCTAGCATTCTGGAACATAGGCAGTATGTTGTAAATCTGTTGTTGTTCAGTGAGGAGTCTTTCTTTTTTTCTTCTCTCCAGGCTTCAGCGTGAAGGACTGGAGAAGATGGACACAGCTCTTAATCACAGATCGGTGAGACTGCAGGAACACAGACTCATTATCAAGAAACCCCTGTGTCCACCGAGACCAGATCAGTCCTTCCACCTCCAGAACTCAAGAGGATTCGGCAAACACCCATCCTAATCCCTACGCTAACTCAGTGTCAGGACCAGACGAAGCCCTTTAACTAATGAGGTGCTGTGGAGACACCCTCACGGCCAAGTGCAGAAATGTACACTAAATCAAAGACCAGGTAGATGATGGACATAGACAGAGATGGAGGGGGCAAATTGGTTTCCTTTACAAATTGATCAGTTTTTTGGAAAGCAGTTGGTTAGTGCATTTGCAGAAATAGACTGACCCGACATGTTTATATCAGTAGCAGTGAATGCTCTGCTCACCCAAACCATTCGTGGATCTTGCTAATTAACATTAGCACTATAAATTACTATAAATACTCTTGTGTGAGGTGTACCATAAAGCTTACATGATAAAATGTTATCAATTATACATATGTTATTCTCCGTCATGTTAATGTGTCAAACAATGGTAATATTCTTCAAAGGGGTGATGAACAGAGAAATAAAATTTTCCTTGAGCCTATGACATCTAAGAGGTCATCATATTATAAGAATATCCTGTAAGTTTCAGAACTGAAAATGTCCTTGTTAGTCCAATAAAAGCTTTTATTGACACCAGGCTCAGCAAACGACTCGTTTTTCAAGTGGGGAACTATGACGTCAAAGAGGATAAAACACCACCCCCGCAGAAGAAGATTAACGCCTACTTCAACACAGCTGGTTTAGCCCTGCCCACCGATTCGTGCATTACACACATAGCTAAATAACATAGATTCCTACCTCGTGATGACAAACCGTATCGAGCTACCGAGCAATACAGAATATTGTGCAGTGCCTGGTTGTGGAAGACAGTCACTGCATAAGCTTCCTGTGGATTCCAATAGGACTGCATTGGAGAAACTTTATTTTTAATGACGTTCCAGCTGATGAGGTAAAACATCATCTGTCTGTTTGCTTCATTTCACTGAGGATTGTTTTGTAAACAAGACTGGATTTGCAGACCGATTAAGAGTAAAGAACGGTGCTGTGCCGTCTATATTGGATCTGACAAGAATTGTGCAAAACACGGACTCTGGGTTCGAACATGTATGGGTGTTGCGCTCACTACAGCACGGGTGTTTGGTAGCGAACGCAGGTTAATAGGTGGGAGGTGCGCGTTCCTGATTGAAGGAGGAACCAGTTAAGCATTGAAACGCAAATCAGTAAGATCTTAAAACGGTGTGTTATTATGAGCATGAGATGTACACAGAATCAAGTTTGTTGGCATGATCGTCTCATCGGGAGAGACGCGCCACCGGTAAGCTGCTGTTTAATAATGAAACTTATTGAGATGCGGGGAAAGTTTGCTGCTGTTTGTGTAACTACTGCAACCGCATCATATGCGCGCAGTTTATGTGTAGATAAATGTTGTTAAATGTTGCCGTGGGAACACTGAGAACCTTGTTTGTTCAATCAATGTTTAATGTTGTCGTATTGATATTCGCGGTAAAACTAAAGGATGTTTGGATTTTGAGCGTTTCACTTTCATATGAGTTGCTTCCTGGTTCGCGATGCCGGGTGGGAAATGTAGTTTATCGTCTTGCGTAGATAATGGGTTACTATGCTAAAGCACCACTACATAAACTACACTCACTAGTATTCATGTTGGGCCAATGCACTGAGAATATCTTTTGATTTAGAGCGATTGGTATAATTGAATATTGGTGTATTGTGTGAAGCTGTTGCATTTCTGTGCTTAATGTTTATGTTATAGTCATTTAGATTGAATACTAAATTATACAATAATATTTATTGAGAATGTTGATTAATATATTATTACGAAATATTTATTAGAATTAATGTTTATTAATATTTTATATTGTTTAGAATTTATAGTATGATATGTAAGTGGTTATTAATATTGTCATTTACACTCTCTTTTTATGTCTATAGGTTTATAACCTCTTTGTTTGTGGACTAAACAACTAAATGTGGAAATAATAAATCCAAGTAAACAAAACCACAATTGAGTTATGAAACGTGTTCTCTCCTGACGCCCCGTTCGGTGGGTAAATTCTTGGAAAACCAAACAGTTATAAACCGAGGCCCACTGCACTGGAGTAAGTGCAGTAAAGAACAGCCCCTAACTGCTTCATCAAGGAAGTTCAATCAACCTAGGATCAGCTGGCTTCTCACTTTCATGACTGAGTCCAGGTTTTCATTAATTAAACTGCCTGTTGATCAAAGATAAAGGAGGTGAATACACATTGAGTGTGACAGCTCTCTAGTCAACAAAGGGAGTAACAATGGCAGACTTGGAGCAGCTTAAAAGTGTGTGATCAAGAGCACAGGCTTCATTCACTAAAAGAGCTCATGTTCTCACCAAACCAGGGCTTTTGGAACCAACTGAGGTCCTCAATCAGCAAATTGAGCAAATCAGCAAATCAGCAAAAAAGGTTCTCTGAGGATTTTCCGGACGGATTTTTCTAAAGTCACAGAGGCGGGACTTGAGTTCGCTGAAGCCTTGAGGGAGTCAACGGATGAAAAGGTGCAAGCATCGGCAGATCAAATTGATGTGAAGACAGTGGAGTGTGAAAACAGGTTTCTTGAGGTAAAGGTAGCCACTCAGGAACATTTTTGGAACAGTTACGCAGAGGAGGCGTTCTTCAAACAGGTTAATGAGGCTGAGATGGCTAAAACTGGAACAGGACGAAGCAGACCAAGTGAATAGTAGAGAAAGAAACTCAGGAGAGGATAGCAGCGCAGCTAGGGATCCAATTCAAGAAGCTCCTTTCCTCTTTCTCCCTAAGATGTCTTCTGATCGCAAGCTGAAGCCCGAGAGGTATACGGGGGCATTGAACATCAACACTCAGCCCCTCTTACAGCAAAGCAGCCCGAAAAGGTCTAAAGGGTACTCTAATGTCAAGCCCCAAATCAGCCTTGAAAAAGTGCGGCTACTCACTTTCTCTGGTGACATGAGAGACTATTATCGCTGGAGATTCAGAAAGCTGGAAATGTGGAAGATTGGAGGTGGATTGAAGGCAGAACAAATATTGCGGATATACTGACCAGAGGTGCAACTCCAGAGGAACTTGGCGAAGGGTCAGAATGGCAGCAAGGCCCTGAGTTTCTGAAAAATTCCAAGACCGACTGGCCTATGAAGATAGCTAGTGAGATTATACCCTCTGCTGCTGAAGATGTGGGAAAACTTCAGCAGAAAGCCTTCTCAGCAGTGGTCACAAGGGCCCAGTCTAAAGAAAGAAATGGCCTAAATGGGCCTGACATTAAGGCGAACCTTAAGATTGAAAGAGTTAATAATATATCGACATCACCAGCTATCTCGGGTGTAACATCAGTAGTAAACAAGCAGAGAAAGCCTTGGGCAATTGGGCTGGTGCGCCTTGTGGAACCTCAACGTTTCAGTTCTCTATCCAAGCTGTGTGGTTCCACTGCCTGGACTCGATGGGCTGCAGAAACTTGGCTGAAAAAATGCCAGGCACCAGACTCATCAAAGTGCAGACATCCCAACCTGCAAGAATTCATTTCCGGGAGGTATATTTCGGTAACAGGATTCTGGGGCGGGAGGGAGGGCTAACTTTCGCGTTCGCGAGGCACACTCGCAAGGTCTCTCCTTCTGTACAGTGCACGCGCAGCGCGCTATGTATGTTACGCGCGCAGTATGTCTCGCTCTAGATTCCGGGAGATAATTTGCGGCATCAGGGAGACGCTATCAATATGCGGGAGACTCCCGGAACTTCCGGGAGACTTGGGATGTCTGAAAGTGGGAGGCAAACAATTCTATCCTGTCTACTGAGGAGAGAGCACAAGCATTCCAAGACCTGGTCTTCGCTGCCCAAGATGGTTGTCAGTTTCTGGACTCAACACTTAACCGCTTGGTGGTCCACAAAGACGAGAGCACAGGAATTCTTCTCTGTGGAGGACGAATCCAGTGCTGGAAGAAGATGGGGAAGCAGTTCCCTTAATTCCTTTCAATTCATGGCTCACAACACTACTATCAAGAGAAGCTCATAACAAGAACCATGAAGGTTTTGCTGCTACACTTTTGCATACTAGGAGGAAGGCGTGGATTATGCAGGGTCGTAGGATAGTGAAGAAAGTTGTTAACAACTGTGTTGAATGTCGCAAGAGAAAAAGTAAGATGTGCCAACAAATGATGAGTGACCTGCCGCCAGAACGATCACAGCGTGCTGAACCCATTTGAATATACCACACTTGACCTCTTTGGCCCTTCTGAGATCAAGGATGCTGTCAAGAAAAGAACAGGAAAGAAAGTTTGGGGTCTAGTATTCTGCTGTATGGCATCACGAGCAGTTCATGTGGATCTAGTTGACGATCAATCATCTGAAAGCTTTCTCCAAACTTACTTTCGCTTTGTAGCAATGAGAGGCAATCCCAGAAAATTGTGGTCCGATAGGGGAACCAATTTTATTGGAGCTAAACCTGCCCTACAAGACTTGCACAGGTACTTGGAGACATTACAGGAAGTAGCCATAGAAGACAAAGCCGCCAAGAATGGTACAGTGTGGGCATGGAACTTTCATCCGGCTGATGCACCGCATCGTAATGGAGCTGCGGAAGCTGCAGTTAAACTTGTTAAAAGAGCCCTCACTAGCCTTGGAGGCACAACAAACTCACTCACTTAGGGTGAGCTCCAAACACTCTTCTTCCAGGCAGCTAACCTCACAAATGAAAGGCCGATTGATGCCAGAGCACAAGAACAAGAGGACTCTGTAGAGTATTTGACCCCCAATGATCTGCTTCTCAGGAGGACAAGGCACAGTGGAGATACAAGAGGAGTTGACTTGTGCATCCATCCCTGGCGCCATCTCAGGTCCATCCAGATAGGTGTGGATATGTTCTGGAAGAAGTGGAGCGAACTCGCCGGACCTAACTTATTCATTAGACCAAAGTGGCACCGGACCCAAAGGAACCTACCCTATCTCACGACCAATTCGTACTAATTCGCACGAAGTGATTAAAAAAGTGGCTAATTCGTACTAATTCGTATGACCTCACTTCGTACAAATTCGTACGATTTGTCTAAACCCACGTGACGGTTAAGTTTATGGGCGGGGTTAGGGGTAGGTCATTCGGTACGAATTCATACGAATTGGCCAATTCGTAAAATATGTACGATTTAGCAAATACGTACTATTTTTGTACGAGTGAGGTCGTATGAAATTGTTACGATTAGCCACCTCTGTAAAATTTCGTACGAATTCCTGTGAGATCAGGTTGAAAGGAACATAGAAATTGGTGACATTGTTTGGATTGCTGATCAAAACGCATTACAAGGGCAAATTCCGGCTTGGACGGATCCATGCCGTGTACCCTAAGAAAAGACTTGTGAGAGATTCTGATGTTAAGGTATGTGCAGGCCTCCCTGCCTCCCAAGTAAGTGGGCAACTTAAGAGGATTCCTCAGCAGCCGACATCAGTCACCCTACGGAGAGATGTGAGAAGACTGGTAGTCCTCATTCCTGTGGGAGACCAATGACTCTGAGAACTTTGTCTCTTTACAATTACTTGCACTACCTTTCAAGGGATAGGACCAACCCCGACAGAATACTATATATCTGTCAGTGGAGGTTAACAGAGACAATAATGGATTTATAAAAAAAAAAAAAAAAAAAGTGTATATGTCTTTATGAAATGTAAGGCTGTGACCGCTTGGAATCACATGATTACGTGGTCAAGTGGGAGGTGTTGCGCTCACTACAGCACGGGTGTTTGGTAGCGAACGCAGGTTAATAGGCGGGAGGTGCGCGTTCCTGATTGAAGAGTACCAGTTAAGCATTGAAACGCAAATCAGTAAGATCTGAAAACGGTGCGTTATTATGAGCATGATATGTACACAGAATCAAGTTTGTTTGCACGATCGTCTCATCGGGAGAGACGCGCCACCGGTAAGTTGCTGTTTAAAAATGAAACTTATTGTGATGCGGGGAAAGTTTGCCTGTCTGTTTGTGTAACTACTGACAACCGCGGCATATGCGCGCAGTTTATGTGTAGATACATGTTGTTAAATGTTGCTGTGGGAACACTGAGAACCTCGTTTGTTCAATCAATGTTTAATGTTGTCGTATTGATAGTATTCGCGGTAAAACTAAAGGATGTTTGGATTTTGAGCGTTTCACTTTCATATGAGTTGCTTCCTTGCGTAGTGGGTTACGATGCTAAAGCACCACTACATAAACTACACTCACTTCTCGTTGGGCCAATGCACTGAGAATATCTTTTGATTTAGAGCGATTGGTATTTGAATATTGGTGTATTGTGTGAAGCTGTTGCATTTCTGTGCTTAATGTTTATGTTATACACACGCACACCCAAGGTGTCTTAAATCCTTTAGCATAACATAGACTACCTACCCTACCCCACACCTAAACCTACCCATCACAGTGTGTGTTATATTAACGATGACGGGTGCCATGTGCCTAGTATAGCGCCGTTTTGTCATATAGCGTTCTATATGGCGCTAAAGGATGAGAATGCGTTGAAATGCTAGATTTTTTTATACAGCTGGCAAAGTCATATGAAATACACTGACACTTTATTATTGTCCTTTCAAAAGTAACTGAATGCCCTGCTACATATATTAGCCTACAGTAATCTTAATTCTATTTAAAACATATCAATGTAGGCTACATGTATGATTATAATGTCATACAATATAGCAACTTGTAATTAGTAATGTAATTCTAATACAGCAACTTGTATTAGTTGTCGACAAGGCGAAGTCCACCATTCTCCATTTCTCGCAGCTCTCTCGAGAAAATGTTTGCGGCACACACTATAGTTTAGAATAGATCATTGTTTAGATGTGTCCGTGGTTGATGGCAAACCAACCGTCCAGAGCCGGAGTCTAGCCCTGGCAGCATCGCGGGAAAATATATTCAACACTTGGACTTTCGCACCATGAAAACAAACACTTGTGTCCCATGATTGCCTCTCTCATCTACTATGCGATATCACAGTTTGACATGTCTGTCTGTCGTTGGAAAAATCAACGTGGTGTCATGAATAATTAAGAGCAGTGTCTTCTCATAGAATATGAAAACTCAGCCTCATTAAAGGGGCCATCTGGAATTCTAAATCAAAAAATAATCCATATTCCATAACAGATGGGGGCAGTATACCTCCAGAAAGTGAGTTGTGCCGCGGCCGCACGCACTATCATGTCTTCAAACAACACAAGCGAGAGCTGTTTTGCTCTTTTTCTCACGCATATTATTCAAATCATTTTGATAGTAAAAGGTTGGAAGACCGCAGTTTCACGTGGAGCATTTGGATATTTTTAGAGATCAGAGACTCAATGAAAACATCAACACTAAATGATGAAGACCGTCTCATAAACGCGTCTCAAAAACAAGCTGGTGCATTTCGACGATATGGGAAAATAAAACCCTGGGCAATTATTTTAAGTTTATGGTATTCGTTTTGTTCATATTACACTTTTATTGTTAGTTTGAATTAATTTGACAGACAGCATTCGCTGATGTTGATCAAGCTAACGCCATTCAGAGCTGCCAACTCTCACGATTTCACTGTAAGACACATGCAATTGACACTTAGCAATCAGGTTGCCAGTTAAGCTCTCAGATTCTGTCAATTTTAGTACGCAATTCAAACAATAAATACCATTTTGGCGCTTGTACATGTTACACCACAGATCCCTAGCGCACGTGAACCGATCTCTACATCTCTACAAGCTAATGGAAAATGAACATGAACACTGTTGAAAGATACAGTATGCTACAACTTACCAAAATGTATTCCTCATGCATGTCGACCAATCATTTTTTGAACTCTTACCTGAACTGAAATGTAGTAATCGGCTGTATTTCCACACGACTGACTTCAGGTTCAAAGTACACACACACATAAAACGCGCCACTTACTCGTCTATTGCAGTGTGCGGCTGGTGTTTATGTTGCCCGCCCGCATACCGCCTCCCATGGCCGAAACTGGTATTACGACACCTGACGGGCCGGGGCTAGTAATTTAGCATGCTAATTTAGGTTTATATCTCAGCAGCACTATAGCTTTCCAGTTTTCTATAGACATCATTGCACTTATTTCTTCTCATTCTTTTGATGCCTGTAGCTCATTTTTGGGATAGTTTCACCTCAAAAACTCCAGATTGCACCTTTAATAATTATGAGACACTGATGAGTCATCAACGCACTCACTTGTGCTCTGCCACGTCACAGCCTACGATGAAGATTTTAAACCCAGAAGACGAAAATAGCGGAAAAAAACTAAAATTTAACCATTTTCACCCTACTATTAAATCTAACAAATGCTAGCATTGTCTTAAATGGTGTTTAACACGCATACATCTGTTAAAATCTCAGAAAATTTGGTTTAGGGTTTCACGACATTTAAATCTGCCACTCACTATAGTTCCGGGTCAGCGGATCCAGTTTTGCTGCGTATGCTCTTTTTTTTATGGATCGTCCACACTATTTCGAGATCTCATTGGTTTTCTGGCTTATAGGGGTCACTTGCCCAGGAAAAGAGGATCAAATTCCATTTGATTCCAAACAGGTTTACCTTTTTTTTTTTGCATAATCTTACATTTACATATAGTCTAACATTTGAAGTGGATCAACACAGTTCAACAAAGTTATCCTAAGACAAGAATGGATATTGTTAAAAATTCACGTATAACTTTGATGAAAGGTTTCGAATCAACTTCAGATGTTGACTACTGTATATTCTACAAATGAATCTGGGATCGTGACATCCTTCAGTCTACTCTAAGACAATAGACATAACTCTAACAATAGAATACACTTGCAATAACATTTAAAAAAGGACAGAGGACAGCTGAACAACTTGAATGTTTTAATATGTCAGTCTTGAAGGCAGTCAGGCGTGGGTCTAAGTAAGGTTTTGTGTTTAATTGCTCCCCGGTGATCACTCTACGGGGCGCATTCACTTGAGTCTCGAAGGGGTTTGAGGAAGGCAAGACTGTAGGCATTTCCTGGCTTGATGGCATGATGTATCACCGTACGTTTCAACCAGGTAAATCTTCACCAGTCTTACTGAGGTTATAGCAACTCTGATGACACTTGATTAAACTCCTAAAATGAATTAAAGCATAAATAGTCTTGGCTTTGTGACATTTCTTTTCAAACTCCAGCAATCTCGAGCGCACAGCGAGTCAAGTGTGATTAATTAAAACGTGTGGCTCTCACTGTCGAGGGATTCATTTTCGTGATTTAACTGTGTGAATAGGTTTAGTGACTGTGTGAAAGTAATGTTTCAACATCACACCCATTTAGTGAAGCCTCGGTTAACGTTAGGTTGTTTGTCATTAAGTCCACCCATGTTTTACGTCACGCATAATAACATGAATGTAGGCTATGTTCAAAAACCAGTGAGCTGCCTTGAACTGCATAAAAATACTAAAGTATGCATGAATGTTGGACAAAATAGTCCATTTTGTAATTAGTAGTATTATTATGTTATGTACATGTTATTGAAGGGTGTCTTCAATTATATTCACCATCAATTCTACAAATAGCAACAATTTATTAATATAGGCATAAGAATACATAACCATCAAGTGAACACTAAATGACCAACAGGTTGAAGAGATTTTATGATAAAAAAAAAAGAAAAAAAAAATTAAATGATGTCATTATTTACCTTCCCTCATATCATTCTAAACCCGTCAGACTTTTGTTAATCTCCGGAACATAAATTAAGATACATTTGTTCTTGCTGAAGCTCAAACGTGATGTGTAACACGAGAATGAACCTCATTAGTTTTGCTGAAGCTTAAACGTGATGTGTAACATGAGAAGGAACCTCATTGGTTCTTGCTGAAGCTCAAACGTGATGTGTAACATGAGAATGAACCTCATTGGTTCTTGCTGAAGCTCAAACGTGATGTGTAACATGAGAATGAACCTCATTGGTTCTTGCTGAAGCTCAAACGTGATGTGTAACATGAGAATGAACCTCATTGGTTCTTGCTGAAGCTCAAACGTGATGTGTAACATGAGAATGAACCTCATTGGTTCTTGCTGAAGCTCAAATGTGATGTGTAACATGAGAATGAACCTCATTGGTTCTTGCTGAAGCTCAAACGTGATGTGTAACATGAGAATGAACCTCATTGGTTCTTGCTGAAGCTCAAACGTGATGTGTAACATGAGAATGAACCTCATTGGTTCTTGCTGAAGCTCAAACGTGATGTGTAACATGAGAATGAACCTCATTGGTTCTTGCTGAAGCTCAAACGTGATGTGTAACATGAGAATGAACCTCATTGGTTCTTGCTGAAGCTCAAACGTGATGTGTAACACGAGAATGAACCTCATTGGTTCTTGCTGAAGCTCAAACGTGATGTGTAACATGAGAATGAACCTCATTGGTTCTTGCTGAAGCTCAAACGTGATGTGTAACATGAGAATGAACCTCATTGGTTCCTGCTGAAGCTCAAACGTGATGTGTAACACGAGAATAAACCTCATTGGTTCTTGCTGAAGCTCAAACGTGATGTGTAACACGAGAATGAACCTCATTGGTTCTTCCTGAAGCTCAAACGTGATGCGTAACACGAGAATGAACCTCATTGGTTCCTGCTGAAACTCAAGCGTGACGTCGTAACATGAGAATGAACCTCATTGGCTCTTGCTGAAGCTCAAACGTGATGCGTAACACGAGAATGAACCTCATTGGTTCTTGCTGAAGCTCAAACGTGATGCGTAACACTAGAATGAACCTCATTGGTTCTTGCTGAAGCTCAAACGTGATGCGTAACACTGAGAATGAACCTCATTGGTTCTTGCTGAAGCTCAAACGTGATGTGTAACACGAGAATGAACCTCATTGGTTCTTGCTGAAGCTTTAAATGTGATGTGTAACACGAGAATGAACCTCATTGGTTCTTGCTGAACTTTAAATGTGATGCGTAACATGAGAATGAACCTCATTGGTTCTTGCTGAAGATCAAATGCCAGCTTGCTGCAATGAATTCTGAGATTGCCTTTTCAATTTGATACAAAACTGTCAATGGACATTACCCTTTCAAAAGACACACCACTGTACCTTATTTAGACCTAAATGGTGGATAACTAAATTGTATATAAATAACATTCACCCCAGTGACAACTTTTGTACTATTTATATTTTTTTATTTTTCTCTGAGAGTGTTAACATGTAGCGTAAATAGGATAATTACATTTTTTACAGACCTGCAGTATCTCTGAAACTATTTTTGGTCTTTATTTGGTTTTATTTCATCTAAAGAGTGTTAAAAATAACATCCGTTTCTCTAAAAGCTCTCAGAGACGAGATTTAGCGCCATTCTTGCGAGACATCTCAAGCTGCTGCTATCAGTAGAAATCGCTGGAGAACTGTTAAGTTTTGATAGAATGATTACAATTCCTGCAGTTTCCATAGCTGCCAAGATTTCCAGCACTTCAGATTTGAGACGATCTAACATTTGTTAAACCTATCCTTGAACATGAAAGTACAACTAAATTGGACATGTTATCTTTGCTACACTATAATTAGGGCCCAAGCCCTGAAAGGGCGCAGAGCCCTATTGTTTTCCTTCCGATTATTAGGGCCCAAGCCCTGAAAGGGCGCAGAGCCCTATTGTTTTCCTTCCGATTATTATTATTATTATTTTTTTTTTTATTATTTTTTTTTTTTTTTTCTAGCGACTATTCGGGCACTTTTGGGGCCCTTAACATGCTCGAAAACTCTTGAAACTTTGCACACGGGGTCAGAACCCGCGGCCATCAGAGCCGGGCTGAAGCTGGTACCCGGGCGTGGCAGGGCGGCTCGTCAGCGCCCCCTGGAATGGGGTCCGAACACCTGGTCCATAACTCAAACACACTTGCATGTAATAATATGAAACTCGGTACACATGTCGATAGCAGAATTTCATCTATACCTCGCGTTCTTGCTTTTTACCCCAGCCCAACAGGAAGTCGGCTATTGAGGTTTTTTTGTAAAACACACGCAATGAACTTTTAAATACTCCTCCTAGAGCTCTGATCCAAATTCGACGAAACTCGGTCAGCTAGAAGTCAAGACATTGAGGATGAAAGTTTGTGTGGGGATTTTTGATATCTCGAACGGTTTGGCCGTGGCGAGGAAACGAAACTATGGCGAAGAAACGTGAAACAGGAAGTGTGTCATAACTTCAGCATACATTAACTGATCTGGATGAAACTTCAGCAGTGCGTTCGCTGTAAGAGGACGATCACATGGATGTGACTATTGTGAGTCAAAGTTATAGCGCCACCAACTGGCAGCAGGAAGTGTGTCACTTTCAAAATGCTTTGAAATCACCCTCTTATTTTTACCCGATTTGCTTCAAACTTCATCTGTATAATGTACATACACGGCAGATGAAGACCTATGAATGGATTCTTGATATCTTTGAAACTGTTGCCGTGGCGACGCATCAAACTTTACCATTCTTTTAGGATGCATTCTTTTAGGGATTCGAACATTTGTCCATAAATCAAACACACGTGCATGGATTAATATGAAACTCGGTACACTCATAGATCACATCAGGCCAAACAACTTTCGTGCTCTAAGTTTTACGACAGTTCAAACGGAAGTCGGGAATTATGTTTTTTTTTTTTAAATAATTGTCCTAGAAAAACATCAAATTACAACCCATGCTGTTACCAATCACCACCAAACTCGGTGTGCATGAAGTCAAGACATTGAGGATGCTAAATTCCGGACGGATTTTTGATATCTCGAACGGTTTGGCCGTGGCGGATTTTTTTGACTAAAAAAGGACACATAAAGTGTGTTATAACTTGGTTAGTTTTACTGACAGTTACAAAACTTGCCGTGTATATTGTTCTATTCAAGCCAAACAACTTTCTAATTAACAATAATAAGCTCAAACCCACAGAAAGTCAGATATTGTAGTTTGAATATGATCATGCTCTTTCTGAGCCTAGGCCTGTCACACAGTCTGTGTGTGTGTGTGATTGAGTCTTTTGACACACAGTCTCTGTGTGTGTGTGTAGGGGGAGGGGGCTTAATAATTTCACTGTGTGTCTGGCCTGCTAAAGTAAATACATTTCTTAAGCCTGGTATTTTTTACATAAGTTTTTATTTTTATTTTTTTATAAGTAAAGGCATATAACCTGTTTAATTGTAGTGCATTGACAATAGTTTTATATAATTAGTGTATTAATTAAATTAACTTGGTCCATAAATCAAAAAAGTAAGTAAATAAATCAAAAAGGAAGTGTGTTAAAACTTCTGCATACATTAACTGATCTTGATGAAACTTCAGCAGTGTGTTCGTTGTAAGAGGTCGATCACATGGATGTGAGTCAAATATATAGCGCCACCAACTGGCAGCAGAAAGTGTTTCACTTTCAAAATGCTTTGAAATCGCACTCTTACTTTTACCCGATTTGCTTCAAACTTCATGTGTATAATGTAAACACACGCCAGATGAAGAGCTGTGAAAGCATTATTCAATATCTAAGATAATGTTGCCATAGCAACGCATCAAACTTTAACATTCCTTTTTTTTGATGATTTTGAGACTCTTAGCGGCTTTTGGGGCCCTTAACGGGTTTGAAAACTCTTGAAACTTTGCACACAGGTCAGATCCCACAGCCATCAGAGCCGGGCTGAAGATGGTACCCGGGTGTGGCAAGGGGGCTAGACAGCGCCCCCTGGAACGGGGTCCAAAAACTTGGTCCGTAAATCAAACACGCTTGCATGTAATAATATGAAACTCAGTACACATGTTGATCTCATCGTTTCATATATTCATATATTCTCCTCAAGCCGGACAACTTTCTAATTTACACTCATGAGCTAGGACCCACAGAAAGTCAGATATTTTGGTTTGAAAATGTTGAGTGTCTCTCTGAGCCTACACTTCTGTATGGCAAGCCCTTTTAACATTTAAAAGCTAAGTTTGACTATTCGTAATTAACATTGTAGATATCAACAACGTCTTTCTAGTCGTAATTACATTTTGGATAGTTTGTATTATCATTTAAGATATCTGTAACGCAATTGTGACTAGTCGAAACGACAGATAGAGTATGGCAAGCCGTTTTAACATTTAATCATTTTAACCTACTAGTCTCTATTTTCATGCTACTAGTACTTATTTTTTAGATACTAGTATCTATTCCATTAAGTACTAGTACTTATTCATTAGCTACTAGTGCTTATTCTTTAGATACTAGTGCCTTTTCTTTAGATACTAGTGTTTATTCTTTAGGTACTAGTACCTTTTTAAAGATACTAGTACTTATTCATTAGAAACTAGTCCTTATTTATTAGATACTAGTACTTATTCATTAGATGCTAGTCCTTATTTATTAGATACTAGTACTTATTCATTAGATGCTAGTCCTTATTCATTACATACCAATGCTTATTAATTAGTTACTAGTACTTATTCATTAGATACTAGTACTTATTTCAATGGTGACTAGTAACTATTCTTTTGTTACTAGTCACATTTTTTCCATTGACTTCTATGGTGATCTGTCATTCAGATATCAACTATTCAGTTCTGACTAGTATGTTAGTATGTATTCCAATTGTGGAATACATACTAGTATGTATTCCAAAGCAGGGGTTACGTTTTTGCACGTCGTGCAGAATAACCCTAAAGGCACCAAGGTGGCGGTGCCACCGGCTTTATATATATATATATATATATATATATATAATAAATATAGCTGCGAGCAGCGATGGAGGGCCAAAGCCGGCGGTACCGCCATCCCGGTGCCTTTAGGCACCGGGGTTGCGGTGCCACCGGCTTGGGCCCTGGATCGCTGCTCGCAGCTATATTTATTATTATTATTTTTTTTTTTTCTCAGCGACTATTCGGGCACTTTTGGGGCCCCTAACATGCTCGAAAACTCTTGAAACTTTGCACACGGGGTCAGAACCCGCGGCCATCAGAGCCGGGCTGAAGCTGGTACCCGGGCGTGGCAGGGCGGCTCGTCAGCGCCCCCTGGAATGGGGTCCGAACACCTGGTCCATAACTCAAACACACTTGCATGTAATAATATGAAACTCGGTACACATGTCGATAGCAGAATTTCATCTATACCTCGCGTTCTTACTTTTTACCCCAGCCCAACAGGAAGTCGGCTATTGAGGTTTTTTTGTAAAACACACGCAATGAACTTTTAAATACTCCTCCTAGAGCTCTGATCCAAATTCGACGAAACTCGGTCAGCGTGAAGTCAAGACATTGAGGATGAAAGTTTGCGTGGGGATTTTTGATATCTCGAACGGTTTGGCCGTGGCGAGGAAACGAAATTATGGCGAGAAACGTGAAACAGGAAGTGTGTCATAACTTCAGCATACATTAACTGATCTGGATGAAACTTCAGCAGTGCGTTCGCTGTAAGAGGACGATCACATGGATGTGACTATTGTGAGTCAAAGTTATAGCGCCACCAACTGGCAGCAGGAAGTGTGTCACTTTCAAAATGCTTTGAAATCACCCTCTTATTTTTACCCGATTTGCTTCAAACTTCATCTGTATAATGTAAATACACGGCAGATGAAGACCTATGAATGGATTCTTGATATCTTTGAAACTGTTGCCGTGGCGACGCATCAAACTTTACCATTCTTTTAGGATGCATTCTTTTAGGGATTCGAACATTTGTCCATAAATCAAACACACGTGCATGGATTAATATGAAACTCGGTACACTCATAGATCACATCAGGCCAAACAACTTTCGTGCTCTAAGTTTTACGACAGTTCAAACGGAAGTCGGGAATTATGTTTTTTTTTTTTAAATAAATGTCCTAGAAAAACATCAAATTACAACCCATGCTGTTACCAATCACCACCAAACTCGGTGTGCATGAAGTCAAGACATTGAGGATGCTAAATTCCGGACGGATTTGTGATATCTCGAACGGTTTGGCCGTGGCGGATTTTTTTGACTAAAAAAGGACACATAAAGTGTGTTATAACTTGGTTAGTTTTACTGACAGTTACAAAACTTGCCGTGTATATTGTTCTATTCAAGCCAAACAACTTTCTAATTAACAATAATAAGCTCAAACCCACAGAAAGTCAGATATTGTAGTTTGAATATGATCATGCTCTTTCTGAGCTTAGGCCTGTCACACAGTCTGTGTGTGTGTGTGTGTGTGTGTGTGTGTGTGTGTGTGTGTGTGTGTGTGTGTAGGGGGAGGGGGCTTAATCATTTCACTGTGTGTCTGGCCTGCTAAAGTAAATACATTTCTTAAGCCTGGTATTTTTTAAATAAGTTTTTATTTTTATTTTTTTATAAGTAAAGGCATATAACCTGTTTAATTGTAGTGCATTGACAATAGTTTTATATAATTAGTGTATTAATTAAATTAACTTGGTCCATAAATCAAAAAAGTAAGTAAATAAATCAAAAAGGAAGTGTGTTAAAACTTCTGCATACATTAACTGATCTTGATGAAACTTCAGCAGTGTGTTCGTTGTAAGAGGTCGATCACATAGATGTGAGTCAAATATATAGCGCCACCAACTGGCAGCAGAAAGTGTTTCACTTTCAAAATGCTTTGAAATCGCACTCTTACTTTTACCCGATTTGCTTCAAATGTAAACACACGCCAGATGAAGAGCTGTGAAAGCATTATTCAATATCTAAGATAATGTTGCCATAGCAACGCATCAAACTTTAACATTCCTTTTTTTTGATGATTTTGAGTCTCTTAGCGGCTTTTGGGGCCCTTAACGGGTTTGAAAACTCTTGAAACTTTGCACACAGGTCAGATCCCACAGCCATCAGAGCCGGGCTGAAGATGGTACCCGGGTGTGGCAAGGGGGCTAGACAGCACCCCCTGGAACGGGGTCCAAAAACTTGGTCCATAAATCAAACACGCTTGCATGTAATAATATGAAACTCAGTACACATGTTGATCTCATCGTTTCATATATTCATATATTCTCCTCAAGCCGGACAACTTTCTAATTTACACTCATGAGCTAGGACCCACAGAAAGTCAGATATTTTGGTTTGAAAATGATGAGTGTCTCTCTGAGCCTACACTTCTGTATGGCAAGCCCTTTTAACATTTAAAAGCTAAGTTTGACTATTCGTAATTAACATTGTAGATATCAACAACGTCTTTCTAGTCGTAATTACATTTTGGATAGTTTGTATTATCATTTAAGATATCTGTAACGTAATTGTGACTAGTCGAAACGACAGATAGAGTATGGCAAGCCGTTTTAACATTTAATCATTTTAACCTACTAGTCTCTATTTTCATGCTACTAGTACTTATTTTTTAGATACTAGTATCTATTCCATTAAGTACTAGTACTTATTCATTAGCTACTAGTGCTTATTCTTTAGATACTAGTGTTTATTCTTTAGGTACTAGTACCTTTTTAAAGATACTAGTACTTATTCATTATAAACTAGTCCTTATTTATTAGATACTAGTACTTATTCATTAGATGCTAGTCCTTATTCATTACATACCAATGCTTATTAATTAGTTACTAGTACTTATTCATTAGATACTAGTACCTATTAAATAGATACTAGTACTTATTCATTAGACACTAGTACTTATTTCAATGGTGACTAGTAACTATTCTTTTGTTACTAGTCACATTTTTTCCGTTGACTTCTATGGTGATCTGTCATTCAGATATCAACTATTCAGTTCTGACTAGTATGTTAGTATGTATTCCAATTGTGGAATACATACTAGTATGTATTCCAAAGCAGGGGTTACGCTTTTTGCACGTCGTGCAGAATAACCCTAAAGGCACCAAGGTGGCGGTGCCACCGGCTTTATATATATATATATATATATATATATATATATATATATATATATAAATATAGCTGCGAGCAGCGATGGAGGCCAAAGCCGGCGGTACCGCCATCCCGGTGCCTTTAGGTAACTAAAGGCACCGGGATTGGCAGGTGCCACCGGCTTGGGCCCGCGATCGCTGCTCGCAGCTATATTTACTTGTGAAGTTGTTCAGGTTTATGCCAACACGCTCCAATGTGAGCTGGTCTTACTCTTGGCAACTTGTGGAATATCTCTGTTTGCGGACAGAAGCTCAAGACTCGAAAATAAAAATATAATTTATTTTGTTACTCACCATAAGAACCATGATTAATCCTATGTTGAAACGTATATCGCATGATATATTGCATTTCTGAAGGAAAGTTTACCTTTCAAGAAAGACGGATGTTGAATTTAGCCTCATAAATTTAATAATAACCTTTCCCTAGGATCGTATAAATCTTTTTGGCGGGAAGGGAAATGTACATTCAAGCAGAATTTGCATGCATTCCAGGAATGGAAGATTACCAGTCAACGTTATGATGTCCCATATGTATAATCTGACTGTTGATGCACGCTCTAGAATTGCTTCAGAGTTAAGCTTTGGTGAGTTTTGCTGAGTGTAGTTCCTTCCTGATGCAAGTTATCATAACTTTTCAGAGAAACTTATTCCTTGAGGCATAACTCGCTTCTGTTTGATTGCAGCAGCAAATGTCATTTTGGATGATGCAGCACAATAACTTTGCATGTTAATTTAGAAAGCCAGGGATTTTTTTATGTCTCTGCAATATGAAGACAACCCATCAAAGTAATTCTAATCACTGACAGAGGCCAGGGGAATAATTAGTTTGTGTGTGTGTGGTTGTCCTTGTCTGAACGTTTCCACACCGCATTTCTACTCCGTCCTCAAAAGTCTTAAGCAAAGCTGATTAAAGAGTGAGAAAATGATTATTATTCATAGTGAACTGAACGGCAAAACTGATTTTCAAGTTCTCACATTTATTAAAAAAAAAATCTGTTTCTCTGTGATCTCAGAACCTGATTGGGACATATGTAAAAGTTCAAAACAAATGTAACAGATGTTCCTGAACTTATTTTGAATGATTTATTGCATATTATTCCAAAAACATGTTTTATTAATGTATTTAAGTTTTTTCATAGGGGACATTTTTCTTCAACTGTTATATATATGCGCCATATATGACACTTGCAAAAGCATAAATGTCCAACGCACATGACGCCAAATGAGATGCTTCGGTTATGGTTAAGTTTAGGTATGGGGTAGGGCCTTCTGCCCGATTTATTATTACGTCTCAGTTGGCGCTAAAGGGTGCCATGTGCGTTGGATATTTGCGCTTTGTATATGGCGCTTTGGGATGAGAATGTGTTGATATATGTGTCTGTTTTGTGTGTGTGTGTGCATTTACCTCTAGCAGTCTCAACAAACATCAAAATGATAACATAAAATACAATGGATGAAAACATGTCACAAACATAGTGCAAAATGAAGTCACAACCATATCTAAGCATACAATTTGCAGCTCATTTTAAATCAATCTTGAGTAAATATGAATAAAAAAAATGAATGCATTGGAAAATTGAACGGATATAAACCATACCTGGATGGTTAAACAAATCCGTTAAAATCACCACGTTATATTGACACACACACATACTCGAACTGCTGTACTATTTCATAAAACTATCAAATCCTATCCATCCATTCATACGACGTTTCCTAAGACATTTATAATAGTCTTAACAATAATATTACAGCATATTATGTACTTGGTCAAACTTCTGAGAACTTTTCTTGGCTTATATTAAAAGAGCACCTCTTACTGCTTACCTCTCCTCTGCTCAAAAGCAGAGAGCGCGAACAGTAATGGCGTCACGACGACAGAACAGATACATCATAAAACTCATTTTCCAAATTGACACTAATGATGTTCAAAACAAAATTATAGCGTTTTCTTAGCCAAATTAGTATAAAGTAAATAAATGAAAATCGACAGGAAGGATCATTAGTGAAAAACATGCATACACATTGTGAACATTTACTCATAAATAATAACATCTGTCACATAAACATACTTCATAAGAAACAAATGAAATTACCCATTAAATAAACATGCAACCATTTAAGACATTTCTCCTTTGAACCTTTTTGGCATAACTTTAAAATTGAGTCAGACCCCAGGGTTTTAGATTTAGTTGCTTATGAGAATTTAAAATTAAGTTTGGTTTAAGTGAACATGAAATGTTTTTCGCAACCTATTTTACTTGCATGATCAATACTCATTTTGGCATACACATATTTGAAATTCATAGCAATTGGGTTTATAGTATCCTGTTAAGAGAGCATGTTTTATGTAAGTTATAGCTAATTTATCTATCCGTTTAAGATTTTTTTTTACTCTGGGCTGCATGTGTCAGATATAACACTGACATATATATATACACACACACACACACCACACACACACATACACACACACACACACACACACACACACACACACACACACACACACACACACACACACACACACACACACACACACACACACACACACACACACACACACTACCAGTCAAAAGTTTAAGATCGGTGAGATTTTTTTATGTTTTTAAAAGAAGTCTCTTCTGCTCACCAAGGCTGCAATTTTTTGATAAAAAATACACAAAAAACACCATAATATTGTGAAATATTATGACAATTTAAAATGACTTTTTTATGTTAATATATATTAAAATGTAATTTATTCCTCTGCTAATGAAGCTGAATTTTCAGCATCATTACTCCAGTCTTCAGTGTCACATGATCTTTCACAAATCACTCTAATATGATGATTTTATGCTCCAAAAACATGTATGATTATTATCCATGTTGAAAACAGTTTTTTACATTTTTATTTCAGGATTCTTTGATGAATAGAAAGTTCAAAAGAACAGCTTTTATCTGAAATGGAAAGCTTTTGTTACATTAAACACTATCCTTTAAAAAGTTTGGGGTCAATAAGAATTTGTATTTTATTTTTGGGGAAAATAAATAAGAAATCAATACTTCTATTCATCAAGGATGAGTTACATTGATCAAAAGTTACAGTAAATACATTTATAATGTTAGAAAATATTCTAATTATATAAATGCTGTTCTTTGAACTTTCTATTCATCAAAGAATATATATATATATATATATATATATATATATATATATATATATATATATATATATCAATACACTGCTATATCTGAGATATGAAGCTTCCAGAAGATTTAAATAACTACGGTAAGATCTGATGTCTGAAAGAAACACGCCTGTTCATTTAGTCTTGCATGACTCTCAACTAGATTTGCTGTGTTTCTGACCTGATTTTGTGGTGTAGTTACATGATTTTGCTATTTTAAATGACATTTCTAACACAATACTGTCATTTCTTCAGAATGACTGACATTTTTTTGCTAGCGGTTTGATCGTTTTGCTATTATTTTTTTCATCTGACATCTCTCTGCCTCCCAGGCAGGTCTGTCTACATTTGTCGATGACGGAAGGCAAACGGACGTCTTACTCCCGCGTTATCTCGCATCGGGCCAACTGCCCACGTCGTCGGTTTAATTTACCGAGGGTTGAGGAAGTAAAGCCTCAGACGGTGTCAGCCCTCTGTGGTCTTTCACAGGACAAAAGATGAGGCTTCGAGCGCAGGCCACACGGCTTAACTTGTGGGATTTACACAATAGCCTTTCTTTCATTTGTTCCTAAATCTAAGGCTAGCTTTGACAGACAGACAAGGTTTGTTCTGTGTCTTCAGTCCTGTTTAGAGCTAACACACCCCTGGAGATGATTAGGAAATCTTTTCCCATGCCCCTACATGACATCCTTGTCACATTTGTTCTTTTAACATAGTCCTAATTAAGATTTGGTACAGACGTTCATTAAAATATCATCACAACATTCATGTTTCAACTGCAAGTGATATTGTTCGCATTAATTATGCTAGCTGCAATTCAGTAGCAGACTAAGTTGTCATCTGCCAAAAGCACCAATCTGAGGGGTCCGAATGAATTCTGAATGTTTACTACTACCATCTGCTGTTCATATGGAGAAATATGAGTTCTTCCCTTCTTATGAAACGTGGTATATCCAGCAAAAACATAAGCTGTCACTTTTCCTTTCCTCTCTCCTGTAACCATTTGTATTGTGGCAATAGATGATATATAATTTTACTGCATTTAATCAGCCTGAATGGCTCTAATGTGATCGTTAACACTCACTTAGAAAACACCGTCTCATCTTATTACCCTCCTTTAACACAATAAAGGATATTTAACTCTTCACTTTAAAGCCGTTTTGGAGCCATTTCTATTTGTTGTTGCTAAGGATACCCTGTCACCATGGCAGTAAAATCATCTCTGATACTAATATCACTGCGTTTTCTGCCTGAAGTAGACCGTAGGGAAAGAAAGCTAGCCAAGGAGAATATCTCGGTCCACATTCTGTGGGTGGTTAAATAATTCTTTATCTTTTATTACGCAGGGCACACGGTCAGAAATGACAATGTTCTTATATTATGGAAGTCAGAGAGGCAGTCCTATCAATATAAAGTGAGTGATTCAGAAAAAAATAATCTTTATTACTTAAAGGAATAGTTCGCCGACAAATAAAAAAGGATCCCTTAATTTACTCGCCCTCAAGCCATCCTAAATGTATATGACTGTCTTCATTCAGCCAAACACAATTGGAGTTATATTAGATAATATCCTGGCTCTTCCAAGCTTTATAATGACATAGTGCCTGCGTTTTTGAAGCTCAAAAAAAATGCATCCATCCATCATTAAAGTAATCCATTGTGTTGCATTCTGAAGGAAAGTTATTGTTTTTTGTAAGAAAAATATTCACATTTAAGTCTTTATAAATTATATCATTGGTTTCCGCAATGGCCGTATGTGCGTTCATGAGAGAGTCGAGTTCCAGTGGAAGGATCCAACGTAGGCATAGCGTAAGCTCATAATTAATGAACGCGGAAGCACCGAAGGAAAACATGTAAAAATGAATGTGCTTTATCTAATCAAAAAAATTGTGGCAACAGATTACAAGCAATATTATTAATTCAGTTTAACAATAGAATTGAGTAATAATTAATCAAATTAATTCCTTAAAAGTTAACCATTTAAAATGAGTAAAACGTACCAAAAAAAGGTACATTTAAGTCACCATTATGGTGATCAGTGTTTGTAAAATGAAGGTTTTCTCCTTCAGTGATTCTGCTTGTTAACATCAGGTGTCTTCAGTGTTGGCAATTGAAAATAAAGAGTTATTAATTAATATTTGACGTCTGTCTGTTTTTCCCAGCCTGGTCTCATTGTTAATACGTAGGTATTTTACGTTTTTGCAAAGATAGAAAACGTAATTTTTAGTACGTTTTGATAGATGCTGAAATGTATAATATGGACGTATCTGCAACATTTAAACGTAACATTATTACGTTTTTACAGCTAAAAAACGTAAACTGTTTACGTACATTCTATATCATACAGATATCTGTATAATTTCCCTTTTTACCATTTTATAGATAAATGTAAGATCCCGTAACCCTAATCCCAAACCTAAACATACCCATTTCATACATAATATAAAAAAAAGGATAAAACGGTGTTGGGAAAGGGCAGTTTTATTAACAATATAACGTTAGCATTAAAATTTATTTTGAGCCACCAATCCTACTCCTACCCCTAAACCTACCCATAACAATTCCTTAAAACTAACATATAACAAACTACAATTATAAAGAAAAACATAACTAGTATAATCACAATAATTTATTTATTGCTTAAAGGTAGTGTAGGTCAGAAATTTTATAAAAACTTTTTACCAAATTTGTTTAAACTTTCTATATATATCAATGCATAATTAAAATCGTAAGTATCTCTGAAAAAAAGAGTATAAAAATCTGAAGTGTACTCTAGACCGCTTAATCTGCACTAAACACAGCTCATTATTTTAGAACCGGGACGAAACAATGGGATTGGCTTAGACGACTGTCACTCTCTCGCAACCATGGCAACCACCCCTTTTGCCACACAGGGACCTGCCCACTGCGCGTATCCAGATCGTACCTGTTCGCGTGCTTGTTTGAGCTTGAAGATGCAAAACCCGACGCAGGTCCTCTTGTCTAAGACGTGCTCCTTGCCCTGCACTTCGACTACCCCGTCCTCGGCCTCTACTTTCCTCGGACCCTAATAGCAAAATCCCTCTGCTTCGCCCTCGACCACAGATCTGTCTGTACATCTGTCTAAGAAATTACTAATGAAATCTCATTTGATGTAGAGATTTTGATGAAAATGCGCTAGGCTCTGGAATATGCCTTTCCCGCAAGCAACGCGTACATATGACGTAGCCCGAGGGAAAACAAATGAGCTCGCGGCCCGCTTTCTCATTGCTGGGTGTTGATGTAGTTTGATCAGTAGTGAGAGACAGAAAGTTTTAGATGAGTTCTGAGAGAAGCCATACTCGTAAATTATTGTCTTTGTGCTTGTTGCACGAATTCCAGCCTGTCAGGACATGCTTTTTGGTCATGGGTGTGTTATGTCCAGGTGGAGAAGAACAGACTTCACTGTTACCACACACACTCGGTCGTTTGTGGCGCACATTTCACTCACTTTAAATGGTATCACTAACTGCATTTGAAAAGCATTATTTATTTGTTGTTATGGCATGGTCATTAGTCAATGTGGATAGTGCTAACCAGCTTGGATGGACTGCATAATCACTGTCAGCGTAGAATATGAGAAGACAAAATGTTGCTGGCTTAAATTAAGACAATCTAAATGGATGTTTAATCAAGAACAAAGTCGAATGTATGTTTGCTAAAGCAGATTTATTACAAAACACCAAGGGTATAGCCATACAGTAGATGAACCAGCGTTAGCCACGGTGCTAACTTACATGAACTCACTTGCCCTATTCGCCACTGGTTTTCTCGACACCACAACTCTAACGTTACTTCTCTCCTCTGCCCATTGTTCGTCCCCGATCTCCCCTGACTTCTATCTCGCCTAGAAGGCTCATAATTATATGCCTGTGGGTCATCATAGGCATATTCGTCGAACATCGGAGAATGCGGTTTCGTCGTTCGCATCCATTGTAACCTGAGCCTGAACTTGAACAGACTCCCTCGCGATCGTCACTTCCGGTTAGTGCATCGATAGACGACACTGTACTCCAGTTCAGAAAATCTAGTTGTTTTATCGCTCACACTATGCTATATAGGGGTGTCCAACCTGCATGTTGCTCTAGAGTGATTTTGGCAACACTTTTTATAAAGTGTGTTCCTAATTACATATGTTACATGTACTACTGTAGTAATTACTGTAGTAATAACAGCACAGTAAACCAAACCTTATTATTAAACCCTAACTCTTGTAAGTAGGCCTACATGTTGTTAATTAATGTTACTGAATGTACTTAAATTCAAGTACATTTGCTGAGCTTTTTCTTTAGCTATTAAAAAATAAAACATTGGGTCAACAAAAAAAAAATGTTAACCGTTTCCACTAGAATTTCTAAGTTAAGACTGCTGGCAGAATTACATTACATTCAAAGCAATGTTTTGAGTATGGTGAATTACCTTTAGGCCACAATAAAACCAGCAGTCTTAACTTAGAAATTCTAAGTGAGAGGCCAATGCATCATATATATATATATATATATATATATATATATATATATACTATTTCTTCTTCACCTTTCTTAAAACATTATGTTGAATCAACTTAATGTTGATTCAATTCAACTTGAACCCCTTGGGTCCGTGACACCAGGATACCAGGAGAGATGAAGGCAAGTTGTCCTTGCAAGGCCCACGGCAAAGTGACTGAAGACCTATAGTAGAGATAAATTAAGTAAAATGATTACAATGAGATGTATTTGGAAGCTTATGTGTAGCAATATTCGATTTGATTCAGTAATTTTCAAAATGACAATGCAATATGTACAATGGCATTGCATATTGTATTTAAATTGAAAATGAAAATTAATTTACATTTGCCATTTCATACACTAGTTTTAATATGCATAATTGAAATGCTTTATAAGTGGCAAAATTCAAATTTACGAGGCATTACAGAGAATGATTAGATATGTGTAACATGTTCAAGCAAAATCTGTGGCAAAATGATCATGCCCCTCCTGGCCTGTCAATCACTGCATCAAAAAAGAATGAATGTTACATATATGTTTAAAAGAGAAATTTTATCAGAATATTATAATATAAAACAACTTGCCTTCATCTTCTCCTGGTATCCTAGTGTCGGTGGACCAAGGGGTTCAAGTTGAGACGTGGCCAGTGTAAAGAAGCATGGAGTGAGACAGAAACATCAAATATTGGCATGGATTCAACATGAATCGGCTTGGAATGCAATCACTATTATATTTTTAGCACCTTTTTTTAATTGTAATATATTTCTTTTTAAACATACATGTGACATTCATCTTTGGTAACACTTTAGAATACTGTATCTATCTCTTACTGCATAACTAATAAGGAATTAATGAAGAACTAATAGGTAATTCTTTATTAACACTTAAGTCACTACTGTTAACTACTAAGGAAGATGTGTTAACTAATCAGTATGTAATATAATTTTATGATTGTGTTAAGTATCAGTTAGTTAATCAATAGCTAATGAATTCTGTCATACCTCCTGAAGAACTACTATTAATTATCTATTAATTAAGGTTCAAGAAAAATAACTATGAAGTAACTACTAATTAACAGCCATACACAGTAGTCAGTTTGTCATTCTTCAGCACTAATAAGAAACATAAGTGCAGACATTTACCTATAGGTTCTGATCATGCCAAATGTATATTACACCTTATTATTATACTTAATTCTTATACATTTTTAAACTTCTTTTGCACCATTAGAGATCCGACAACGTCAGTGGTCACCACAAACACTGAGCCTGGGTTCTCCCAAGGTTTTTACAATTTTATTTTTATTTTTTTATTTTTCTTTTCATTCTGTCACCTGATTGAGTTTTTGGTTCCTTGCCACTGTTGCCTTTTTCACCTCTCTTCGCCTTTGTCGCAAGTAATTGTTCGTGTATTTTACAAAGGTTTAGATGATTGCAATTAATATATATATATATTTTTTTTTTTTTTCAGGTAAGTCTGAGTTTGAGTCAGAAGTATGTGGTAATTCTTTATTAATTACTAATGGGTTCCCTATATTGTCACTTTAGAATACTGTTTCAGGTTCTAAGTAATTCCTGAAGGACTATCTAATAATTATTTATTAATTACTAATAAGTTCCTTATATTTTTACTTTAGAAGACTGTTTCAGGTTATAAGTAGCCTAATTCCTGGATAATTATTTGATAATTCTTTATTAATTACTAATGGGTTACCTATATTTTCACTTTAAAATACTGTTCCAGCTTCTAAGTAATTCCTGCATAATTATTTAGATACTTATTTATTAATTACTAATAAGTTCCTTATATTTTTACTTTAGAAGACTGTTTCAGGTTATTAGTAGCCTAATTCCTAGATAATTATTTGATAATTATTTATTAATTACTAATGGGTTCCCTGTGTTGTCACTTTAGAATACTGTTCCAGGTTCTAAGTAATCCTGAAGAACTATTTAAAAGTTATTTATTAATTATTAATAAGTTCCTTATATTTTCACTTTACAAGACTGTTTCAGGTTATTAGTAGCCCAATTCCTGGATAATTATTTAAAAATTCTTTATTAATTACTTATGGGTTCCCTATATTTTCACTTTAGAATACATGTTACAGCTTCTAAGTAATTCCTGCATAATTATCTTGATATACTTATTTATTAATTACTAATAAGTTCCCTATATTTTCAGTTTCCCTCAGTCGTTGCCTCAAATACATGGATTTACTCAGTGGCATTCTATGCTGAGGAAAACAGACACACACAGTACTGTATATAAAATATACAAAATAATCTGAGGTTAGTTTTGTATGACTGTTCAGTAGTTACTTCTTAGTTATTTTTCTTGAACCTTAATTAGTTGATAATTAGTAGTAGAATTCATTAGCTATTGATTAACTAACTGATACTTAACACAATCATAAAATTATATTACATACTGATTAGTTAACACATCTTCCTTAGTAGTTAACAGTAGTGAAGAAGTAGTTAATGAAGAATTACCTATTAGTTCGTCAATAATTCCTTATTAATTCTGCAGTAAGTAAGATACAGTATTCTAAAGTGTTACCTCATTCTTTTAATACATTTTCCTTTCAAAACATTAAAATGAACTGTATTACCATTACTGTCCTTTCTAATACAACGTAAAGCATCAATTTTCTTAAAAAAAATGATCACATTAAATCTGTCTTAACATGAATATTAACTTATTACCCTTTATAAATGAAATATGGTTCTTCCATAGATTATCAACAGACAATGGAGAGCAGGCTTTTTTGTGTTTCTATAGAAAACAAGCACTGAGACCTGGGGAGCATAGCTAATACCTCGGCACCATAGACAGTAAAAGACAGCTCGGCACACCGACTGTAAGCCTATGCAGGCCCTTGCACAGAGTCCGACATTTTCTGGACTTACGTAATTCGGTGGCTCTGAATTGTCAAAACACCACTCAGCGCCATTCAAACTGCTATCTACAGATACGAAAAACTTAGAAAATCGAACCCAATCCAATTTTTTTTACGAGGGACTACAGTTTCGGCGGTTTTGTGCAAGTGTGATTGACATAACGTCATATTTATTTTTTAACGTGCAAAAAATTCAGCCGCGAACTTCGGACTCAATGTGCAAGGGCTTCCAGATTAGAATCCTCAGCGATTGCAAATATGTGTACTAATTAAGCATAAAATTACTAACCATTCACCACGCGCTTCAATGCGTTTCAGAGTCTCTCGTCTGACCTTGAACATGCGTGCACATCACTGGGGCACATGCGGGAAACTGTGCGCCGTTTACACGTCATCAAATTGTATTTTACATTAACAGAACTTAAATTTAAATTATTTTTTATCAACTGAAAATGTTAAGCTCTGACAACTCATGATTGTATATTTAGTCAATAGGCACAATTTGTGTGTCATCCAAGCTCAATAAGATAACAATTACAAGTAAAAACTGTAACAGAATCTCAGAACTTGATTTTTTATTTCACAACAATATATATATTTAAGTAATGACTAAAGGTCCTCTGAATTAGTTTTAGAGTGTTCCTTCTTCCCAGGGTCACGTGTTGAATGTTTAAGCTGTGGGGTTCTGGCAGTCAAACCTTCCTTGCAACCTATTTATGATTTGATTATAGGCCATTCAGTGTTCACACCAGAGAAAAGAGAGAGGAGTTTGCATTGTAATCGGTCTTGTAATCAGTGACAGGTGAAAGGAACTGCATTGGAGCAGCAATCACATGTTGTGAATCATTGGTGGTGCATTCAAATGCGGTTATAATGGAGAATTTCTTTTAACGCAATGTATCGTTTCTTCAACAAACTGTTTTGATCTTGATGACGTTAATTAAACTCATTTAAAACATTTTTTTAATAATGCATATACATTTTCTTTTGATCCACCATTTCCAGTACAAGTGATTATTTTTCATATGATGGAAACGAACATTTTTGTGCCAATATTTCATTTGCTATTTTAAGTACAATAAATTAAATAAAATTTCCACACTTTTTGCTTATTTTTAACATTACAGTATGAGTGGAAATGATGCACAACGAAAATCTGTTTTTAATTAGACAAAATCTGTTTGTAGAAAACCCCAGGGACATTAAAGTGCCTGAAGTTGAAGGAATACCCAATTAGATTCACTCCACTATAATTTTAACTCCTTTAAAGCAATTTATTTTGCATTTATTTATATTTTTGTTGCACAATCCAAACAAGGTAATTTTATAAGAATCCTTATTTAAAAGCCATGCTTTTAACATTAAAAGAACAGTTTTGACATGCTAAAGACATAAGTTATGCCTGAGTAAATCTGAAAGCGTCATCCAAGCAGAAAATGAGAAAACGTTTTATAGTTTCACAAATCGTACAAATGAAACAACAATGCAGGCCATCTGTTGCCGGCATCAAATCAGTGCGAGAACACAATGACCTTTTCTGATGTCACAGGCAGCATATGCTGAGACCGCAGAGCCGTTCATAAGCGTGTGTGAATTCTGCCAACTTAATAAACAACAGAATTATTACAATACAGTGCTAAATACTGCGCTTGTGTTCCTGAGGATTTACACTCCAGGACAACATATGGCACAATCAGTGTACTTAAAATGAGAAAGACATTGAAAAAAAGGGCAAACAAACAAATACAGTGACTGTGATTTTGTTTTCAATCCCCCCATGAATGCAATCTGCAGCTACCTTGCATGCTTTTCCCCTCTTAGTAAATCCAGGGGAATTTTTATTTTTTTATTTTTTTTTCCTGCTTAAGTCCTGTGGAGTGTCAGGCAGGATATTGGTGAAGTGGCTTAAAAGCTTGTGCTTACGTTTCTCTCCAAACTTGTCGAGCAGCTTCAGATGTAGTCGTGCTCGGAGGAAGTGGTCTGAAGGATTACTGTCGGGCCGTAAAAGAGGCAATTAATCGCAGTCTCGGAAATACTGTGATATACAGTGGAACTTCAAGGACTTGTGGAGTCTTTTCAGTAAGATGATCCAGTATTCTCTAATTTGTGCCAAATGGGCAGAGGAGGAGAGATGGAAAAACTTTTTTAATGTGTTTGTGCTAAAGATATGTGACTAATTGAAATATGCTGGGCCATGCCATCTATAAGCTTGTGAAAATGATCTTCAGTGTAGTATCAAACATTTTACAGAGCTTCATGAACTGCCAGGAGACAAATGATTGTGAATTGAATGAGATGAAAACGGCACAAACATTCTAGTTTTGTCACTAACTGTAGCTGAATAACGTGTGTTCTGTTGGGGTTTCCATTTGCCTGTGTTCCAAATCATTAGTTAATTAATCCCACACCTGTTTCTGTTTATCTAATTATCTCCCTGGTAATTAAACAATGCATTATGTTCAGTTCAGTCGTCTGGTAATGTTTATGGTATAGTGGTACCGTCCTGTTTTCTCCAGTGTGGATTTATGGATTAAGGGGTGATGAACGAGAAATCAAATTTTCCTTGAGCTTTTGACATCTAAGAGGCCATCATATAATAAGAATATCCTGTAAATTTCAGAACTGAAAATGTCCTTATTAGTCCAATAAAAGCTTTTATTGACACCAGCCTCAGCAAACGACTCATTTTTCAAAGTGGGGAACTATGACTTCAAAGAGGATAAACGCCACCCCAGAAGATGATCAACGCCCACTACAACACGGCCGCTTTAGCCCCGCCCACCAGTTCGCGCATTACACGCATGGCTAAATAACATACATAGGCCTAGATCATGATGACAAACCGGACCGAGCTAACGGCCAATACAAAATATTGTGTGGTGCCTGATTGTGGAAGAAGACAGTCGCTGCATAAGCTTCCTCTGGATTCCAATAGGACTGCATAGATAATCGTTATTTTTAATGATGTTCCAGCTGATGAGGTAAAACATTGTCCATCTGTTCGCTTCATTTCACTGAGGATTGTTTTGTAAATAAGACTGGATTTGCAGACCGATTAGGAGTAAAGAACGGTGCTGTGTTGTCTATATTGAGTGTGACAGGAATTGTGTAACACGGACTCTGGGTCAAACATGTATGGGCGGAATCATTTCCAGTTGCCATTTTACAACATTGGACATTTTCAAAACAATTTCCCCAAGTGCACCGATGGGTGAGTTGAAACTCATTATAATATGCAAAACTGTTATCCACTCACAGCAGTGGGCGTTTACTTACAAGTCTTCGAGGCGAGACGCCCTTAAACCAAGTGTTATTCAGCTAGGCTCAAAATTAGGTAAGAAAATCAGCCGATTACTTATTAATTTTAATGTTTTTGAATGCAAAAAAATAAATAAATAATAACGTCATAAGTTTACCTCAGACAACAATACAAAAAAATTTAAAAAGCCAGTTCATGACCCCTTTAAAGCTGCAGTACGGTGTTTTCCTCTCTTGTTGCCATCTCCTTCCACCTTTGTTTTAGTCTGACATTGCAGTAAATCGTATAAGTTCTCATATGGCGCAAACCGTGCAAATTATACTTTGTTCTCAAATTGTTAATGTTAATAACGTAAGCAAGCATTGTGTAACTACATGTAATGTCATTTCAAAATATGTCTTGTTTTCGCATGGGCCGGTTGCAGTCTCTTTTTTTCTGTCACCACTCAGAAGTCCGAACAAAATCTTTTGCATTTTACAGCGGGTGAATCTCTTGTTGTCACTGGTGATTGTCGTTCTGAACCTTTCTGGATCTGCCATCAAATTGATAAGTTGAATTATATCAAGTGCTGTGAGAAAAGCTATAAATCTTGACCATCCTCTCACTCAATATAGCTTATACTAGCTGAGACTCTTCTTTAAATGTGTGTGTGTACAGATGTGTGTGTACATATGTGACGTAATGACGCAAAGAAAAGCTCTGAATCTCCTGCGGAAATCCACCAGTACCACTGGAATTAAAAACATTATTACAAGCTTACTAGTTTGAATCAAGCTAAGGCAAGCAGAGAGTTTTGAACACTGGCTGGTTATGCCATATACTGTTAAATTAATGTCTCAGTATACAAATGTGACTTCTAAAGATTTGGAATAATAGCAGATGTTGTGTGGACTTTTACAAAGATTTCTTTTCAGACCCTGGAAAAACTATTGGCTTTGGTTGAATGGAAAACCAACATGATCTCATGGTAGATTCCTTACTATTTTTGCCAATTGGCAGTAATTATATGTTTAGGACCTTCAATATCACATTGTACATATTCAGCTTAAACTAAGCTGAGAACACTCTAAAATATCTGAAGTCTACTAATTCAAAAAGGTGAACACACTAAAGACATTATGTATTTACTTACACATGCAGCAATCCCGAGACGAGCCCCGATTTTATGTTACGATCAGCTCTTACCAAGCCGCAACACAAAAGAGGGATCAAACAGAAACTTTGCAATCAAAGGCATGATTTATTAGATTAAACATACGACAATCAATCATAAAAAACAATAATAATAAACAGAAGTCTAGGGATAAGGGAAAAAACAAAAGAGAACAAACAATAATATCTTGAAGCTACATGTGTAAGAAAATACCAGAGGCCTCTCATGAGTGTTTTTCCCAAAGAGTGCCCTCACCTAAGAAGGCACAGCACTCTTATATCCTCTACCTAATTAAAGGGATACTCCACTTTTTTTGGAAATAGGCTCATTTTACAACTCCCCCAGAGTTAAAACAGTCAAAGTTTCTCCATTTTCAAATGCATTCAGCCGATTTTCTGATATTTATAAGAACATCATTAACCGGACAGTTTCTGGTCTCATTGACTTCCATAGTAGGAAAAAATATATACTATGGAAGTCAATGAGACCAGAAATTGTCTGGTTACTATATTCTTCTAAATATCAGAAAATCGGCTGAATGGATTTGAAAACGGTAAATCGCAACTGTTTTAACTCTGGGAGTTGTAAAATGAGCCTATTTCAAAAAAAGTGGAGTATGCCTTTAACAATTAGTATGAGGAAAACCAATCAGGAACTCCCACAAGCTGGACCAATAGAATCAGGAGACTCAGGGACGTCACAATATAATATCACCACCACCTTGTAAAATAGTTACATTTGCCTGTAAGATTGGATTGAGAAAACAGCAGCTTGAACATTCTGCTAAACATCTCCTGTTGTGTTATTTTGGTAGGGTATCCCTTGACGCAGGAGGGATTCAAACCTGTAACTTTGTGAGCGTGTAGCTCTTACACGTGTATTTCCCACTGCGCCACGTTAGCTCTGCCAGCACAGAATTTCTATCGGAAACATTTGCACTGTACCTGACAGAAAGCACTAGAATGGCACAGTCAAACACAAATGCAGTTGTACAGCTCACCTTCAGCAGCGCGGGTTGGTGTGATTGGAACTGGCACAGCCGAGGCATTACCTCAGGACTTGCTTTTACAGTTCTCTGTGCCCTGCTGTCATGCTGGATATGTGCTTCAGTAACGCCTGACACAAGCGGAAGGGAAAAGGCAATTTTACACACTTTAACAACTCATGAAGTCGCCTCATGTCCCCTAGTCTCCGCCTAGCCCTTCTGTTTTCTTGTAAACGTAGATATAATTTATTTTTCCTATTCTTTTTGTTCCACCTTAAATTTCCTGTGTTTCTGTGATAAGTTTTACTGACCGGAAATGCACATAATTAGCCCATTATGAAAGGCAAGTGAGCTGATCTATGACATTCAGGACACCTGTGTCTGTTTCCATTCACGAAGTGAATAAAATAGCCAGTGTTTATGCAGACTAACCGCAGATTGTATTTAGTAAATGTTCAGTTGTGTTGTATTTTAAAGGTTTCATGTCATAATTATTTATCATTTTACTTTTAAATAACTTTCCGTGAAGTCCACTAGTTATTTACACAAAAAGAGTCCTAATTTAGTTTCACAACCATTTCCATCTCTCTCTGACACTTTGAAGGCTTTAAGACACAGTTGCAAGATACAAAATACAAGTGCATGATGCATAAAATCTTGGCAGTGTTTTTTTTTTTTTCATTTAAAGTCAGAAAGTTGTTTTGCAGGTGGGAGATGCTCCTCTTGTTTTGAGTTTGAAAGTTACAGTGTGATTACATGGAACATGAATGTATGTATGTATGTATGTATGTATGTATGTATGTATGTATGCATGTATGCAAGTATGCAAGTATGCAAGTATGCAAGTATGCATAGTAGTGCAAGTATGCAGTATGCAAGTATGCAAGTATGCAAGTATGCAAGTATGCAAGTATGCAAGTATGCATGTGCACACACACTACTGATCAAAAGTTTAAGATCGGTAAGATTTTTTTATGTTTTTAAAAGAAGTCTCTTCTGCTCACCAAGGCTGCAATTTTTTGATGAAAAAATACACAAAAAACAGTAATATTGTGAAATATTATGACAATTTAAAATGACTTTTTATGTTAATATATATTAAAATATAATTTATTCCTCTGAAAAAAAGCTGAATTTTCAGCATCATTATTCCAGTCTTCAGTGTCACATGATCCTTTACAAATCACTCTAATATGATGATTTTATGCTCCAAAAACATGTATGATTATTATCCATGTTGAAAACAGTTTTTTACATTTTTATTTCAGGATTCTTTGATGAATAGAAAGTTCAAAAGAACAGCTTTTATCTGAAATGGAAAGCTTTTGTTACATTAAACACTACCCTTTAAAAAGTTTGGGGTCAGTAAGAATTTTTATTTTATTTTTGGGGGAAATAAATAAGAAATCAATACTTCTATTCATCAAGGATGAGTTACATTGATCAAAAGTTACAGTAAAGACATTTATAATGTTAGAAAAGATTTTTTAATTAAATAAATGACTGTTCTTTGAACTACTATGGAATAAATTACATTTTAATATATATTAGTTTTAAATTGTCAGAATATTTCACAATATTACTGTGTTTTTTTGTGTATTTTTTATCAGAAAATTGCAGCCTTGGTGAGCAGAAGAGACTTCTTTTAAAAACATAAAAAGTCTTATCGATCTTAAACTTTGACCGGTTGTGTGTGTGTGTGTGTGTGTATGTGTATGTATGTATGTGTGATATATATATATATATATATATATATATATATATATATATATATATATATATATATATATATATATATATACATTTACTGTATAAATGTACTTTTTAAATAGTAAGGTACATTTAAAATTAATAATGCATTATTAATTGTATGATTATGAATCCCTATATTTATTTTAGAATATAAAAATGTATTATTTTTGAATGAAGATGACGAAAAATAAAAATAAAAGTTGGGTAGGACTGCATTTTATCCATCAGGAAATAACCGCATCATAAAAAGCGTATGTTGGTGTCGACTGAAAAAAAATGAAAGTTTTACATTTTTATTTCAGTTCACATTTTTTATAGCAAAAAATCTAGTTTCAGTTTTAGTTAACTTTATTAACCCTGGTCCATATGTGCACTCTCAAAAGTCCCCACCAAACCTCTGTGTTTTCCTTGCATAAGAATGTTTTTTCCTATCAGAATGAATCTATCATCTTCCTCCGTCTTCTTGCAGACATACCTTTGGCTCTTCCAGTCTGCAATGTTAAGCCCATATTGTGTTCAGATGATGGCCCCAGCCCAACATAACCCTGGCGACGCCAGCTCCATAATAACAGTCATTTTGAATTAACCTTAGTCCTGCCAGTATGCCCTACTGTCAGTGTGATTATGCTCCGCCTCCACAACCCCTGCCACAGGAAGTCAATTGTTTTGTATTTGTGACTGTGCATATGCCTGGATTTATGTGCCTAGAACACACGAATAAGATGAGATATTTCTTCACTGCCAAGTTTCCTTCATTTTTTCCTGTCTATTAATGTACTTTGTGTTTAATTTTAATTTTTGTAAATCTGATAATAGTGTAAACATAATTACAAGCACCATTTGTGATACACGAATGTTACCTCCAATTGTTTAGCTCGCTGAATTTTGACCGTGTTGAATGAGTCATGTGTTAGACATCAGGAATATCATTGAAACTTGGATCTTTTGACTTGGGCCAGTAAGAAACCACCCTTAAGCAACATAACCGCGTGTTATCTCTGAATAATTTACCAACCGCATAGCAACACTATATTCATTTATGCACATATTCATGGCTATGCTAGCAACCACATTTACCCATTTAAACTAATACATGTAAAGATTGTTGCGTATGATTATTAAATGATTTAGATATTTGCTTTCTGTGTTTGAGTTTCTTTGAGCTTGGAGACTGTGACCTGTGCTGTTTAGATTTGAAGATGGAAAGTGAATTTGTGCTTCAGGCATGTATGTGTGTTTTGCCTATATGGACAGAGGATTTTTAGAAGTGTGTGTGTTTGTGGGGAGAGGGTATACATCTATGGCGGGAAGATGAAGGCAGATCTTCAGACCCTTCGAAAACCACATGTGAGGCGCCTCAGCACAAGATAAGACCTAATCCCTCCCAGAGAGCTGAAAAGTCAATATCCACACACACACACACACACAAACCAAGGGAGGCTCCAAATCTTTGTCCAGAGTAACACAGCAACTAGCAAAACCAGCTATTTGGAGACATACACTGTATGTACCATGGACAAAAATGGCCGACGGTTTGACTACTAGTTTACCCAAAAATGGAAATTATGTCATTTACACATTCTCAAGGTATTCCAGACCTGTATGTCTTTGTTTCTTCTGGGAAACATGAAATTAGATATTTGAAGGCATGTTCATGCTGCTCTTTTCCATACAATGAAAGCAAATGGAAAAAATTGCAGCATAAAAGTACTCCTTATGTTATGTTCCAAGTCAGTTGAAGCCACTTAATAGATTGTGTGAGAAACAAGCCAAAACACGTGCAATTGGCCACCAGAAACATGAGAACCAAATGAGTTTTGTTAACACTTTACTTGAAGGGGTGTGCATAAGACTAACATGATACCTTCATAATCATCACACGACAGTTTAATTTTATGTCAAGTTGCCATGACAAAGACACCGCCAGGTTATGATGTATTGGTTTATGTCAAGATGTCATAACAAAGACATCTTAATGTCGTATTTGCATTCAAAATGTCATTATTGAGCGAAAGACACTTAAAGGGTTAGTTCACCCAAAAATGAAAATTAAGTCATTAATTACTCACCCCCATGCTGTACAAACCCGTAAGACCTTCGTTCATCTTCGGAACACAAATGAAGATATTTTTTATTAAATCTGAGAGCTGGATCACTCCTCCATAGGCTTCCGAAGGGACTGACATTTGACGGCCCATAAAGTCATTAAAGAAAATGTTTAAATATTCCATGTGCCTACAGTGGCTCAATTATAAGTTTACTCAATCGACGAGACTACTTTTTTTGTGAAAAAAACATAAATAACGACTGTATTCGACTATTCCATTACTACCTTATGGGCCTTGAGACGAGAGTAGAAGAGATTTCCAGAACGCATGCGCAGAACTGAGATGAGGACGTTCTTCTTCGAATAAAGTCGTTATTTATGTTTTTTTTTCACACAAAAAGTAGTCTCGTCGCTTGATAAACTTATAATTGAGCCACTGTAGGCACATGGAATATTTAAACATTATCTTTAATGACTTTATGGGCCCGTCAAGTGCCAGTCCCTTAGGCAGTCTATGTAGGAGTGATCCACCTCTCAGATTTAATCAAAAATATCTTCATTTGTGTTCCAAAGATGAACGAAGGTCTTACGGGGTTGGTACAGCATGGGGGTGAGTAATTAATGACTTCATTTTCATTTTTGGGTGAGATAACCCTTTAATGGCAGTGGTCACAAACATGCATAAACCTACTTCATATTCAAGACATATGTCAGTCTTATACACACACCTTAAAGTAAAGTGTTACCGGAGTTTTTCATCACGGACGTCAAGTATGTGAAGTCCCATTTTAGTATTGGTCCTGGATGCTGATAATTCAATAAAATACAAAAATCCCTGGACTTGCATTAAGAGAGGAACTTGAGCCAAATCTAGAAACCAGACCATCAGGCAATGACTCGCCAAGCCAGTCAACAATCGGCACTAGTCAGAGTTTCAGTAGTTTTGGCCACCTGAGCATGTTAAATTTTCGGTGGAGCCAGTCTGCGAGATAAATCTGTCAGCAAACCAGTTCCCAAGATGAAAATGAAGGTGATGAAAGCAAGCAAACACTCTCAGAAAAAAAGGTACAAAAGCTGTTACTGGGGTGGTACCGTTTTAAAAGGTACACTTTTGTTCCTTTTCGGTATGACGTACTTTTAAGGTACCAATATGCACCCTTGTGGTAAAATGTGTACTTTTTGAAAAGGTACTGGCGCAGTAACAGCTTTTGTACCTTTTCTTTCTGAGCGTGAATGGCGAAGAGGATGCACACAGATGCGGATGTTAGTGTTGGTTTGGGGTGTATAAGCTTATAGAGATTTTGGACTTGGAGATCTTTTGACTTGAGCAGCAAGAAAACACCTCGCAACCACCAAAAACACCCTAAATCAGTATAACAGCTTGCTAACACCCAAATATGATTACCCTAGCAACAGCATGCCAACTCTATATGCATTTATACCAACACATTCTCATCCTAGGGCATCATTTACGCTTTTGACAATGCGTATACATCCAACGCACATGGCACCCTTTAGCGTCAATATAACAGGCTTTGGTTATGGGTAGGTTTAGGTCTGGGGTAGTGTTAGGGTTAGACCACTAGGAGGTGCCTTCTTGCCCATTTATATCTGCATCATATATTAGGTGCTATCTGCATTGGATGTATACGCATTTTCAAAAGTGTCAGTATATGACGCCTTGGAATGAGAACGGGCTAAAAAACATTTTGCGAAGGTTTTCTTGAGAACCAAAGGAGTTTTGAAACATTGACATCAAACTCGGCATGATTCATGTTAAAATCCCATGTCTGTTTGGAAAAGAACAGCTTAATTCTGCAAATATCTCCTTCTGTGTTAAACAGAAGAACACAATTCATACATCTTTGAGATGGCATGAGGGTGAGTAATTGAAGACTGAATTTCCCTTTTAGAACGAAATTTTAATTAAACTGCTACTGATAATGACTGAAATTCCACTGTCATTTATGATACTATAATACTTCATGTTTATGAGAAAGCTGGTGGCAGGCAACAGTCCTCATCTCCCTCGTCCTCCTCTCTCGCTCTCTCTGTCTTCCTCTGTTACGCTGCGAGTATATAGAATCTAACCAATGACTAACATTCCCCCGGGGAGAGTGTTAAATAAATAGACCACCAGGCACTCTGACAAAATGGAAATGATCATATCATTAGACGTAACGCATCTGTCATAAGAGACAAGACGTTGAATTCACTGCACAATCACAAGGAGTCGCACTAAATTTGATTACCGGCTATATAAAACACCAGCGCACATAAAAACGGGCATCTCTCATAACACAAGATGTATCTTATGATTCACAATGCCACCGCTGCTGAAGTGTTTCATTTTGAGTGGATCATATCAAATTTCCTTCAACAAATTATGCTTTTCAAGTAGCGTAACATGGCGCTTTCCTCACACCGAGCAGAGCACGCAAAACATGTTGATTTGATTTTTCCCTTTCCTGGTTTTCACAGGATCAGGTTAACTACTGTCGGAAGTTCCCAAGAGTGGTAATGACAAGGAAAGCATGAAGAACAAAGAGATAAAAATAGAGCGGTGAGAAAGAGACAATGTTAAAATGATGAGGGACTATCCTCAGTGTTCAAGGAGGGAACAGGAATAAATATGGTTACATTGCAGCAATAGCAGCTAGTATCACTTAATGCATGCATCTTTGAACTTTGATTTTAAAAATGAAAAGATCTATTTTAGTGACACAAGTTTTTTTTTTAATTGGTATTACTACCCCAAATCGGTGCATCCTTAGTGTGTACCCAGGGGCCAAAGGTCCCTATACAAGCAATATTATTAATTCAATTTAACAATAGAATTGAGTAATAGTTAATCAAATTAATTCATTAAAAGTTAACTATTTAAAATGAGTAAAAAAAGCGAACAAACAAAAACCGTACATTTAAGTCACCATTATGGTGATCGGTGTTTGTTTTAGGTTTGTTTTAAAATGACGGTTTTCTCCTTCAGTAATTCTGCTTGTTAACATCAGGTGTCTTCAATGTTGGCAATTTAAAATAAAGAGTTCTTAATTAATCTTTGACGTCTGTCTGTTTTTTGGTGTAAACTTTACTAATTTTAAATGGTTAACTTTTAAAGAATAATTGAATTAATATTACTCAATTCTAATTTGTTCAATTTAATTAATAATATTGCTTGTTATCTGTTGCCACAATTCTATTGATTAGATTGATTCATTTTTACAGTGTACGCCTGTGTATACTACATTTCTCGAGTATACTCAAACCGTGAATGAGCGTGGACGAGTTCGACACACATGCTGTACAATTGCTTTTCTGTACAAGATATTCACTTGGAAAGATAGAAGAGGACAAGTAGGAAATCCGCCATTGCATATTGCAAAGTTTAGAAGAAAAAATCAAAATGATGAACAATAATAGCCGTACTCTTCTTCGACTACTGCACAAAATAGTACATCACAACTGTGTATTGCCACCTAGTGGACTCTTCTGTCTCAACATTCGCCTTGCACATGAGCTGTAACCGCACAAATAAATTGGGCTGCATGTGGAAAACGTGGATACTGTTCTTTTAGCACAATGATAGCTTGTGCTGTATGCATAGCTGAGGGTCGTATTGTTGAATTTGCACTGGATGAACTTGCCAAGACGTTTAGAGATAATCTAAGGGTCCTGGAGTTGAGCAATTTTGGCAGTCTCAGGTCACCTTAAATGTGAATTGTATTTGCCTGTAAAAGCAGGAATTGCACATATACTGTAGTTATGTCTTATGAAGTTATGCCCGTGCCATTGAACAAAGTTTAGGCCCATGGGCAGTGATCAGTAAAGTGAACACTATCCCCAGCAGTCCTGCCTGTCCGCTCAGTAAATTACAATCAATATAGTGTAAGTCTGAGCGCATGTTTACATCTAGAAAGCGTTCTGCAGCCTGAAGACAATAGGCTGTACCGGCAGATTGACATATGAGAGAGGGAAGGAAATGTTATTATGAATTAATTTTTCACAACTTAGCAACAAGCAGTTCAGACTGTTTGCTAGTCTCTTAATTATTTACTTTATTTAATTGAAACCTGCAGGTTTATCTAATTATTCTAATCCCCAACAGTGCTCTTCTTTGATCCGGCCCTGAAAGAACACACACACATGGCTAGGGGAGCAATACAAATAATGTTGCTAAAATTAATAATAACAATAAAATTAAATCTCTCCCTTTCTCTCTCTAAAGTAAGAATTAAATCCATTTTTTAAAAGAAAATTATGAAGAATATAGATGAATTGAAAGTTGACTTATAAAGAAATGTTGTGCTTTTTAAGGATGGGGAATTAATTTTTGCTAAATGCCTTGAATAAAGTGTATGATTATGAATTGTTTTAAATGATTTAATAACGTGTCGTAAAATCTCTCTCATTTTAATTTTTCAAGTATGCTACTTTATTTGCATGATTGTGCTTCCATATAATATTGCCAACACATAATGACAAGAAAAAAGATATTGCACAATATTACACCAACAAAATAGTATTAAAATAACGTGCAAAGTAATTAATAAAAAATAAATAAAATATACATTATAAAAACAGACATTTAAATATAGACATTATAAATAACAACAAAATAAATCATAATGTAGGCATGTGTAGTATTTGATTATATTATCAAGACAGCAGTTGTTTTGAGTGTGTGCAGATGAAAGATTAATTTTGCTGTATCTGATGAGGAATTGTCTTCCCCAGCAACATCTGTTTTTGAATGGTTTCCATTGAACTGGCTTTCTTTTTTTAAAACAATCCCAGTATGCAGTGAAATACAATTAAAGTGTAGGTTTTAATTAAATTAAAGGAGCTGTTGCCTAGACTGATGCCATTTGAAGATGAGCATAATCTGAAGGCCTTGCTGACTCTTAAGTGCACTCGTGAGACATGTCACTGCCACTTATTTTGAATTGGACAACATAGCACCAAAAGTAAATTGTGTTTATTGTCATTTTTGGATGCAGAAGCTTTAAAAACCAATCACTGAGATGAACAGTGTGGTGAAATGAACATCCTCTCAAACCTTTTCAGTTTGTGTTGGTCTTAACTCTTGACTCTTGTTTACCTGTGCATAAAAGGAAGTGTTTGAATAGAAGAGCTGCTGATGTTCTGTCTTTTACACACACACACACACACACACACACACACACACACACACACACACACACACACACACACACACACACACACACACACACACACACACACACACACACACACACACATACCCACACACACACATACCCTATAGGGTTATCAGGAAGCAGTTTGCCTTGCCGAACGTTCATTATGTCCCCAGATAGTGGCATTGGCAACTTGTCACCGTCATTGATTTCTTTTAAACTACAATTTACATGGATATTTGTGGGTGTCCTCCAGGCAACCAGTGTCCCCACAGACCACCCAACACCCTTCCCAATCCATCCACACACACACACACACACACCTCTTCCCTATAGCCCTCAAATGTTCCAAGCGCACAAAGGAATCTCAAAGTGACTTTTCTGTCAGCAAATATGCCGTGTTTTCAAATGTACTTCCATTCGCTCCACTTTTTTTCCTGCAGTAAATGTCACCAAGTAGTCGCACTGCTGGTATTTTAGACGAAGTCTAATGACATTTGACAAGGGGAAAAAGCCTTTTGTTTTGTTAGCAAAATGTCAACAACATCAATGCATGTATGTCTACGATTATTTCAGTTTAGAAATCTGTCGATCAGCAGATTGGAGGAGGTATTTCCTTAAGGTTGGTTCAGAGAACATGCTTATCTTAATTCTTCTTTAGCTCATCTATGTGGATGAACCACCTCACACCTTCCTCATAACTGATACCTAATTTTGATAGAGTGCGATCATATTTCTTTGAATGCGATCAACTAATTAACATTTATAATCAAATTACTTGCATGATATTCTGGACAATGAATCAAATTTTGATTCAATCACATTTAATCACATACAAACATTAATCGAGAAAAGCCACCAAATAAAGATATTTCAAAGGCATTATAGAAGTCAATACTTCCATTCTTGGTTTTCTCCCAAAAAAGAAAACTTTTGTTGATAATTTACTCACACCCATGTCATTCAAGATGTCCATGTCTTTCTTTCTTCAGTTGAAAAGAAATTAAGGTTTTTGATTAAAACATTCCAGGATTTTCTCCATATAATGGACTTCAATGGGAACCAAACGGTTCAAGATCCAACTGAGAGTTTCAGTGCAGCTTCAAGGCGCTTTAAACGACACCAAACGAATAAGGGTCATCAAATTTAACAAATCTTTTTTTCGAGTCATTTAGTTCATTTAACGAACGAAATGAGCGAAATGACTTGGAAAAAGATTCGTTAATTTTGATGAATGAGTTCGAACAGGAGAGTCACGAACGCGCATCACAGAACAGAACAAGGCCAGCATTTGTGCTTATAAAACTTAACCTTTTTTATTTATTTTTTAAATGAGCGATCGTTTCGCTTATAAGACCCTTATTCATCGTCTGGTGTCGTTTAAAGCCCTTTGAAGCTGCACTGAAACCTTGAAAATATTGAACCGTTTGGTACCCAATGAAGTGCATTATATGGAGAAAATGTTTTCATCAAAAATCTTAATTTCTTTTCAACTGAAGAAAGAAAGAGCATGGACATCTTGGATGACATGGGGGTGAGTAAATTATCAGCAAAAGTTTGTTTTTTTTTTATTTTTTTTTAAGAGTGAACTACTCCTTCATTTGGGACCTTAAAGTAACTTTTTTTTCCAAGTTTTTTATTTATTTATTTCTTTAAAAGTAGCCTTAAGAATATTCTTTGACAAATGGGCTGTAGGATCTATTCGAGAACGCTATTTACGACTGAATTTGTACCGAGTCAATAAAAAGTGGCTAATACGAACTTATTCATATGACCTCACTCGTACAAATTCATATGATTTGTCTAAACCCACGTGATGGGTAGCTTTAGGGGGGGGGGGGGGTCAGGGTTGATCATTCGTACGAATTCATACGAATTGGCCAACTCGTAAAATATGTACAATTTAGCAAAAAACACACTAATTCGTACGAGTGAGGTTGTACAAATTGTTATGAATTAGCCACCTAGTAAAATTCGTAAGTAGCCTATTGATATTTTCTGGCAACACTATAGAAATGTATGAAATTATAATGTATTAAAAGTTATAAAGAGGAGAAACATAAAAACCTAAAGAATTAAAGGTTTAATTTAATGTGGTCAATTGCACAGAAAATAATTTCAGCTTGTAAAAACAAAGAAAAATGTGTGCCTAAAGTGATTTACTTAATGATAGTCCATGTGCAAATACATACAATAAGATCACTTAGCTGTCCCAGTATGAGCAAACTTGGTAATTTTCACCAAATAAACATTGCCCTGCCAAAAAAAAAAGTAGTTGGGATTTAAATGGGCAAATGCTAAAGAGTCTATGATTGGATGAGTATTATTATGTTTCTAGCATGTTATGTGTTTGTTTAAGAAACGAAAAGCTACACACACCGTTTCCAATCATGTAGGAAATGTATTTCAGGATTAGTGTCAAGATTCATCAGGCTCATACTATGAAAGAATGGTTGTGAGGAGCATGAAGAATCATTTCCACACATGAATCGGCTCCTCTGAGTCCAGATCTTAAATTCATTGAAAGAATTTGGATGTGCTGGAGGAGACTTTACAGAGAGCAGAACTCTTGCATTCTCAATACAAGATCTTCACCAAACATATGCATCTCTTCATGGAAATTTAAAACATTTATTTCCTTCAAGTGCATACATTTGGATATGGCCATCACTGTAAAAAATGATTTTTTTTGGTGAAGTAAATACTGCTGAAAAAACAATGTAATTTACATGAAAAAGTTAGTTCAGGCAAGAATAAAAAAATTAAAAAATAAATATAAAAAAGTAAATTCCATATCAGTACTTAATTCAAGCAAGTAGAAATGAAAGTGTAAATATCAACTCAATAAAAATTAAGTAAAAATTACTCCACTTTTCTGATACTGGGGTTCCCATCATGCACTGGACCAGGAATAATCAATGAGGCTCATTTTTCACTGTTTTCCAGCTGTATTTACACTGTTTATCATTGATTTTTGTTGTCAGTATTAGTAACTTGCCATTTTGTGACATTTTGAGTAATTTTTTTGCTCAAAATGACACATTCAAACACAAAAACGACCCATCAAATGTTACCGCCAGTGTGTATTGTCTACCAAGTATTAAGGTCTTTGCATTCACGTGATGCTTAACATCTGACATGATGTAATATAAATTACTTAGATGATCTAAGTAAAGCACATACTATAAATGACCAATACAATTCAATATTATTGATTTAATGAAATGTAATGAAAAATTCAACTAAATCAACCTTTTACTAGCCAAGTTAAAATCACTTATTTTCCGTAAAGTTTTCTTAATTCCATATTCCAAGTAAATTTAACTTAAAGATTTCTAATTAAAGCTACTGATAAATATGTTTAGGTTTTTACTTGGCAATTCTTTGTAAATTTACTAGAGTGAAAAAAAGTTGCCTAGCTTTTTTCAAGTAATTCGAACTCCATTTTTTTTCAGTGATGAAAAGCGACACACTCCATCATTTAATTGACTCTTAAGCATTTGCCTATAAATCCAAACAGTGACTTTTTTTAAGATACAACAAAAAGTTGGACTACTTATAAAGTTCTGTTTACAATCCGAAACTTCACCCAAATGAATTTCATCCACTAAGAACAGTACTGATAAAGGGACAATTTAATATTGCATATAACATTTTATTTTATAACAATAAAACTCAAATTGCACACTTCACTGTAACAAAGTATATGAATAATAAGTGATGACAACATGTTTAACATTGCTTATAACTCATCAAAGTAAGTTGAGCAATTTTCAACTTTTTTATAAGTTATTCAAAATTCAACTACTTGTTTAAGTCAGTCTAATCTAATTTAAGTTGAAATAACTTAAACATCCAAGTTTATTTTACTTAAAAATGAAAGGCAGTGTTTAACAGACACACAAAACAAATCCTTTTCAGTTTGAATGCCAGACTTTGAATTTTTTATTTACAAAATATAGTCAAAATCACTGTATCCTGAATGTTGTAACACTCCTTTAACCCAAGGGGTTTAACCTTTACAGACTCTATAAGAAATAGACTTTCTCAGTGCCACTTTATAGAAACTTTTATGCAAAATAGTCCACGCAGCTCAAGTTTAAAGTAAAATGGAAAATGAAATCAGCATATTTTAATTATAAAAATGAAACCGAACCCTTTTCGCTAATGCTCAATCTCTGAATAGTCCTAGTGTATTTCTGCAACTTTTGCAGTCCCAGCTACACCTCATCCTTCCTGTCGTTCCTTTCACCCGCGCGCATCAAGCCATCACTCACTCCGAGATGAAGGCTGAGTTCGCGCGCCTGCATGGGATGGTGGGTGTGTCATCGGTCGTGATGTCAGAGCGCGAGGACTCTCATGATTGGCTCTAATTAGAATCTGCGGCAGCAAATAGACACGCGTCTTGCATGATTGGATTCAAAGTGGCTGGTGCCAAAAAACGCAGAGGCGCAGGAGCTCCAGACGCGCTCTCACGCGGGAGGAGGACGCGACGTCCGCTGAGCTCAGAACACAGTCACTTTCAGCTCGTTATCAAGAGCTTATTAGAAGAGTGTGAGGAGGAATAGGGCGAAGCTGATATTCCCGGAGCGTTTGGCGTGCGCAACCGCAGCAGAGCAACAACTTCAGAAACATCAAGCAGAACAAGTTCTACAGAATCCGAGCACCATGGCGTCGGTCCCCAGCAGCCAAGTCAAATGCAAGTTCAAGAGGAGGAGGAGGAGAAGGTCTAAGCGAAAAGGTAAAGTTTCTTTTAGTCGTTATTCGTTCTCTAAATGAACGCTTCCCTCCTAAAGCCGAAACAACGGAGAGGTCGCGTGCGCACTGATTGGAATATGCAGCGTTTGGTACCGATCATCTCGGCATAACTGCGCAGTCTGGGTGTTTGTACATGTGTGTGTGTGTGTGTCGGTGTGTGATGCGCGCGGTCGCATCAGCATCGTTCCTCTGTCAAGTTTGTGTAAACATATGACAGATGCGCACTGATTCGCGCTCGCGAGAGGAAACACTCGCTTTCGCCGTTTATTTCTCGGTCAGTGCATCCAGTATACAGTCCTCATATCTGCCCTTGCCGTAACCTCAAATTAGATTTGACCTCATTTACACGCTGCGATTGTAATGTTATCTCACCTTTTTAGTCTCTTGTGATGATCGATGCATGAATTGATTTTTTTTGTAGTTTTTGTGAATTTATATAAACTATAACTGACTAGGCACTGTAAAATATGAAGTGTGGTTGTTACATTTAAGGAGTTATTTCTACTCAATCTGACCTATTAAAATGATGTTGCTTTAACCGAATGTAGCTAGACCGTTCTATTAAATCATAAATGCATTACCACATAAAGTGAATTTATTAGGTTATCTGATCAACTATTCTTAAATTTATTCTGTAATTATGTGTAAATCACTGTTAAAAAAAGTAATTAAATGCAAAGTGTTAAAGTCCTGTGAACTGTACAGTAGGTTATTTGGCAACACTGATTGTTGATTTTATTTTACTTGAAAATTGAGCCAGCAATTAAACAGAACCTGAAACCTGGAATACAAAAATGTTTATTAGTAAATAAAAGGACTCCCAGCTACCAAACTATGTATAGAGAGTTTATGCACAGTTACAGGTTTTGTCAGGTAGGTAAAAATGCACTTTATAACATCTACATTTATTATTAATATGCCTTACTCAACCTGCCTACATGAGGATACATTACTAAATGAAAGTTGTTTAAAAAGGTCTGATTAAATAGAAATAGCTAAAATGCACATTTTCATTGTAAAATGCTTTTAATCTAAATGAAATTACCTGGTTTTATTTATTATTTTTTATTTAAAATGACCAAATCCATCTACACTGTTATATATATATATATATATATATATATATATATATATATATATATATATATATATATATATATATATATATATATATTTCAAGATTTGTTATCACAACATTTTTTTTTCTTTTGTCAAATCAACTTAAATAATTTATTTAGTTCAGATAACTTATTATTTTGATTATTATTTTTTATATTTTATATATATATATATATATATATATATATATATATATATATATATATATTTGATCTCCTTCATTGTATTAACTCACTTTTCCCAGTTCAATCAACTTAAAATTAAGGCAACCAGGTTAATTATTTTTTTTAAGTTAAACCAACAATATATTTTTTACAGTGTATAATTTACACAAACAAAAGTTATTTAAATAGTCAGATCATATACAAATATATCCTTCAGGTAATAGTTCTCCTGAAGGACTGGCGTTGTATAACTGGCCGATGGCATTAATAGATTCTTAATAGCTCTAGAATAGTCTAGAATATACAAAAGTAGTATAGACTATTTTAAATAAATTTACTCTAGTGAAATTATTTGTATGGCATAAATCTACTAGAGCGCTCTTTAAAAGGCTGTCAACACAGAGAGATTCGAGTTATTTTCTATATATATATTTTTTTAAGAAAGCATGCATTTTAGGGCAATTAGTGGCACTAGCTTTATTTCCATATCAACTCTGAAATTTCATCAGAATGTAATGAGACCGGCGCAGCGTAATGTGATTGAATGACGGCGGGCACCGCTTGCGTCTCATCTCACTTTGGGGACTGGTAATAAATGAAGGTGTGTGTGTGATGACCAAAACACCTTCAGAAACACCTCTGCCTTTGCTGTGACAGGTTTGCGTGGTGTGTTTCACCCCGACACTGATTATCGTGTGACCCCGAGAGGAGCACAGGTCGTGGGCTGGATGGCCATTGATCAGACACGTTTCTCGTGGTCGGTGTTTCAGAGCCTGGTTTCTCCCACGGTTTATTTCCCCATATGGTCACCTTATGGAGTTTGGGTTCATTTCCACTGTCGCCTCAGGCTTACTTAGTTGAGGACACTAATACACTAACATTTAACAATAATATTGATCTGACTGTACTGACGCTGTGAGAACTGAGCTGGGCGGTGACATCATTTTTCAGAACTGCTTTATAGATGAAATGAACTAATTTAATAATTGATGATCTTAACATGAAACCGATTCAACACTGAACAGCCGAAATGCATGAATTTCCTGTTTATCACTTCAACTGCTTTGAAACAATCTGTATTATAAAGCGCTATAGAAATAAATGCACTGTAAAAATCAATTAGTTCAGTCTACTTAATTTTATTATGCAAACTCGTTGCCTTAATTTAATTAAGTAAGCATCAAGTAACAAGTTATTCTCACGTAATCCATTTAAGTTTTGTCAACTTAATTCTGTCTGTGATCTGAGGAAGTGTTCTCCCCAGAGTGCATAGCGGCATGAATAAATTAATTGCTTTGTTTTTCTATTTTTGGCTTTATTTTACCATTACAATTTTATTTGCTTTTTTTTTTGGGGTTATACTTACAAGAGACGGAAAAAAAAGTAAAATGGTACTCAAACTAGTCAAGAAATGTTTATATAGAAAAATAGGTACAAAAGCCATCACTGGGGATGTTCCTTTTCAAAAGGTAAACTTCCAATGTTCATTTCAGGTGCTAATATGTACGTTTTAGGTGCTAATACGTTTTAGGTGCTAATATGTACATTTTAGATACTAATATGTATATTTTAGGTGCTAATTTGACAATTTTAGGTGGTGATATGTACATTTTAGGTGGTAATATGTACCACTAAGGTACCAATATGCAGCCTTTGAGTACAAAAGTTTACCTTTTGAAAGGGTACAGCCCCAGTGACGACTTTTGTACCTTGTTTTTGTGTACAAGTGTACAAGTTTTTTTTTCTGAGTAACGAAGGCATAGCATGCAAACAGTACAGATTACTAAGAAATTTTAAGTAAGTCTAACAAATCACTGGACATTAAAGTTAACAAAAAAAAATCTTAGTAAGAGCCGGCAAATTGGATTTGCTTCTGGTTTTTTTTCACATTTTCTGCATTGTTTGGCTTTTCTGAGATCTTGAAATGTGTAAAACTCGCAACTATCAAGCAGTCGAGCTGTAAATAAATCATTATTATTTCACAATTTAAACATTGAATAGTTATTAGGCTGAATGCAATGAAGAAATTGTTGGTTTTGCTTTCTAGGACATTGTGGTGGAATTACTCTCGTGGCCTGCAGTGTGCAAACGCTCCATGAAGTAGCATTAGCAACACACACACACACACACACACACACACACACACACACACACACACACACACACACACACACACACACACACACACACACACACACACACACACACACACACACACACACACACACACACACACACACACACACCGATGTCTGCCGAGAACTGCGGTCTGACCTGTAACCCAGAGTATTAATAGCCCGAGCAATCGTGGGAACGTAGACAATAGTTGTAGTGTAACAGCGAGGCAAATATATTTACATAATGGAAACGGCAGAATTGGTCACACAACATTAAGCATTGCATATAAACATTAGAGGACGGCGTAAGAGTGTGTGCATGCGCTTATGTGTGTTTGAATGGCTAATTTATCAGCTGAGCTAATGGGAAGTGATGGTGCTGGACAGAAGAGAATATCTACTAGGAAAATATGCTAGAAAGTGTTTGTGCTGGTCAGCGGCGGACGCATAAGCAGGTTGATCATTTAGACCCCCAGACTTTTTTTGAGTGTATTTCATCATCATTATCATTATAATGAAAGGTTGTCATTTCCACCGGGACAATACACTTTACTCGGGGGAATTCGGACACAATTAATCACATAAAACCAGATAACGTCAGCAGATTGTTTTAACTTCTCCCATCTAATCTCTCATAATGGAGATGAAAACATAATACTGTTTCTCGTTCTAATAAACACTCATTTTTCTGAAAGCCGAAACAATTCATTTTATTGTCATCCTGGCAAAAGGGCGACGTTCCGGGATTATATCGACATGGCATTTGACGGTCTAATCCTCAGCAAATGCTTCAGATTATTACAGAATGTCCAGTGCATTAAAACCAATGTGTATTCAAACGCACGTAAGAAGATTTCGCTCCTGATGTCGTTTTGTTTGCGCGCCATTGTAGCGGCGCGGTAATGTTATCAGAGGTTACCGAGGTAACACACATGCAAACAATAGAGATTAATCCTTCAAACTGGGGCAGTTTCTCTCATTGCCATCAAGTACTTTATTTTTAACCTCACGTACTTGGTGCTCAAATCCATTTGTATGAGACTGTGTGTGTTGAGGCATTGCTTGGTTGTTGACTCGCTTACCTCAAACATGACAGACGCCAAACCGCAACATATGTGAGGTTTTAAATAATACAGTATTAGATTAGTCAATGCCATGGTGTAGTAGAATACTCTACTTTTAGCTCTGAACTTGTAAAAGGGGCGACTGCCCCGCTGTGGCTCGTAGCGGAGGGGGACGCTCTCTGTTAGTCGACTCCAGTGTCAATTAACCACAGCTCAGTCGCTTCACTCCTGAATCTCTTATGAAATGTGTACTGAAACCCCACCTACACTGTAAAAATTAATATGCTTTATCTAATCAATAGAATTTTGGCAACAAATTACAAGCAATATTATTAATTCAATTCAACGAATTAGAATTGAGTAATAATTAATCAAATTATTCCTTAAAAGTTAAACGTTTAAAATGAGTAAAGTTTACACCAAAAAATTTAACGAAAATATCTCACTAACAGACAGACATCAAAGATTAATTAAAAACTCTTTTAATTTTATATTGCCAACATTGAAGACACCTGATGTTTACAAGCAGAATCACTGAAGGAGAAAACAGTCATTTTAAAACAAACCTAAAACAAACACCGATCAGCATAATGGTGACTTACATTTATGTTTTTTTGGTTGTTGTTGTTGTAAGTTTTAATCATTTTAAATGGTTAACTTTTAAGTTTTAAGGAAATAATTTGGTTAATTATTACTCAATTCTAATATGCTAAATTTAATTAATAATATTGCTTGTAATCTGTTGCCACAATTTTTTTGAATAGATAAAGCATATTCATTTTTACCGTGTACTACCTTTAGTGTGCTTTCTGTGAAGAATGCCCTAGGAAAAAAGTGGTCTTAATTGTTTTGGATACGCACTAGGAGTGTACTATTTAATATAATATAAATAAAAGGCCACTTTGGTGGTGCTTCGTACACTTTCATGACTGTTCCTTTAAGTTTATCTTTAAAAAGTTCACTGTAATAATGTCAAATGCTTTAAAATATGTTTTAATAATCTTTTGTCATGCTTTATACACTTATATTAATTTGTTGGCTAACATACTAAAGCACGTGCTAAAATACTTGGTTGTAATTTTACCTGTAGTGTGTTATTTGATATGACATTTGTAAGTAAACAGGTTTAAATACATGAAATACAAGTTTCAATAGAAATAACATTGTATAAACACCACACATGATGCGTTTTAGTTAACCATAAATGCTCGTCAGTACATTCGACAGGGCACTTGAACCGAAAGCAATAAAAGTAATTATGACATTACATATGAAGATGAACTTAAGTCCTTTTAAAGTGGGTCAAAAACCCACTTTTTGATATAAATGTATAGTATAATATGATTTCATTTAATTGCAATTAACAAAACAGTACATTCAGCTAATTTTTTTTTTGCACATTATATTCAGTAACTATTTATTTTATTGTCGTTCTTACACACGTTACATGTAGTTACTATACTAATTACTATAGTAATTACTATAAATCATGCATAAGTGCATGCAACTAACCCTAAAACACACCCTAACCCTATAGTAAGTACATGTAGTTAATTCTTATTGCTCAGTAATTATTAAATGTGTAATTACACTGGAACATGGACACCTTAAAATAAAGTGTAAACATAATTTTGGTAATAACATTTGACAAAGTGTGCTACTTTTTAATACTGCTTTTGTTTAGTTCAATGAAATGTGATACAAACTTGTCATAGCATTTTATCCGTCATATACGAATGTATTTCCAACAGCGTGTCCTAAACGATGTGTGAATGTTGACAGACATGGTGCAGTAATTATACACACATCTTGAGCTGCAGAAGGTCAGAGGCCAGTGGAGAGTCAAACCGCTCTCATATTCCCTGTAGGCCAGTTTAGATACGAGCTATGACGCCTTTCTTGCTGCCACTCTGTCTTTTGTTTTCATTGCTCATTGTTTATGTGATCGGCTTGATCTGTCTGAATTTTGGGATTGTGTCTGGAAACACAAATGCTTCTCTCCATCTGATTCTGTATCTTGTTTTATGATTCAAGGCAATGCGAGGTGAGGTTACACTTTATTTTAAGGTGTCTTTGTTAAAGTGTTATTACACATTTAAGTACTGGGTAATAATAATTAACTACATGAGCAGGGTTTGGTTTATGCTCAGTTGCAAGTACTTATGCTAATTTATAGATATTACCACAGTAACTACAGGTAACGTTTAACAAGGACACTGTAAAATAAAGTATTACCCGAGGTGTCTTTAGTTAAACTAGCAATAAATTAGAACATACACTGTTTTAACATATTTATATTACGTTATATTTTATTTTATATACAGAAAAACTATTCCCTTCTACTAAAACTATTCTCTTTCTAGGCCGATATGATTTGATTGTGGATGAAGATTTCAGCCCGAATCGGTTGCACCAGAAAAGGAAACCCATTTAATCAGATGTAAACACAATTTTTGTCCCGAGTCTACTTCATTACACTCTCCTCTTTGTGTGTGCTGGTGATAAGGAATTTTTTGGTGAACACCCATATAACACCGCTAGCATTTATGAAGTTAATGAAGGTCGTCACCAGCGGCAACCAGAGACCTGTGTGACGGCAGCGTTTCAATTCACAGACACTGATTAAGCGTGAAATATTCCACGGTTTAGGACACGGCGTCCTCCACATGCGTTTGGCTGAGGAGGAAAAAAAAATATATATATTAGCACTGAACGGTGTCGGCTTCCTCTGGAGGGACTTTCGATAAAATGACCGAAAGAATGAAATGGCACAACTTTACAAATTAGCATAATTAGTAATTATCTCTTAATAGGCCCTCTTGGCTTTTGAGACTTGGCTCTTGAATTTCTGCTTAAAGTTCATGGAGTGAGGATAAAAAAAAAACAAAATGAATGCGGAAATGTCTCAATACCACACATGAGCTGTTGAGATAACCGTCTAATTGAGGTGAGACTGTGTCTGAATCATTTGTGGGACAGGAAGAACTGTCTAGAGATGTTATGTTCCTAACCATTTTATTCTTAAGATATTAGAATTTAAATTAAATTTGGTTGATGTTATTTCAAATGTATTTTTTTGATGCAGTTGTTCAGTGAAAAATCTATTTTTACCTATTCAGGCTGTGATATTACATCAAACACTATTTGCCATTGTATGTAACTTCTCTCTTTATGTACACTACCATAAACAAATTATATTAATGAAACTAATTCCATGAATGCAAGAATTGATCAAAAGTTTGCTTCGTTAAAAAATAATTTTACAAATTAATGCTGTTCTTTTGGACCTTCTATTCAACAAAGAAAGAATGAAGATAAAATAAAATGTATCATGGTTTCCACAAAAAAAAAAAAAAAAAAACTGTTTTCAAGTTTCAAGTCCATATTAAGAAATATATGCAAAAAAATATTTAATATAAATATTTTATATATAATCCTGTTTGACATCACAGGAATATATTATTTTAAATATAATAGAAAATCAATATTTCAATTTGTAAGATTTTAGTTTTATGTATTTTTGATGCAGCCTTGGTTGAGCATAAGTGGTTGTGTATTGTTTTTTATTTATTGAATAACACCTTTAATTAGCATTATCTGTTCTAAATGTGCAACTCTTTCAGAATGCATGATTTTCAAATAGATTCTTATCTCTATTTGAAGTAAAAAGAAACATAATTTCTGTTTATTTAATAATTAACAATAAAAAATGATCTGACCCATGAATTATTTCTGCAGCAGTATAGCTCAGTTTGTCCTGTCTTCACATTAAAGCGACACATCCATATTTTAGGTTCTTTCCTGTCTGATAATTAAAAGTACATGAACATGTTACTGGCATGCGTGCAGTTATCAGATGATCAGAGTGATAATATTACAGGCTGAGAGACCTGACAGCACAAGCACATCTCCATAAATACCTCCCGCGTGGAAAACGAGCGCCGCGCTGCGATGTGGGCCACAAATCAATTAACAATGCCCACGAGCGAGAACTACTGACACAGAGACTTCTAATACTGTCAAATCAGTAGCTTTGCTATAGTATAATAATATTATTTCGAATGCTGAAACTTGTACTATTGTTATTATGCATGCCCATTTAAACCAATAGTTGGGTTCATCCATATTTGACCCGCACATGGGTTGAATCAACCCAGCATTTTTTAGTGTTGTTTTGCTACAGGACCCAGAAGATTTTACATTGCACATGAAGTGGCGACCCAACACGATACTACAAAAACATCATGATTATTTATTATTGTTTGTATGCCAATTTGCCAAATAATGACAGCGAAAATTCTTTATAAATGTGACATTTGATGGGTTAATGCTTTCAACAGCAAATTATTCACCACACAAAAGACATTGTGTTCTGCACAAACCTGCACATAAACACATATTTAATGCAGTCTAGGCTGTATTTTCTTTTGCTTTTTGTAGTTTTGTTTTGGAGCTGGCATCTGTCTTATTTGGATAGCTGCTACCCAGTGACGGATGATTTTGCACCGAAATAATGTAGCTTTCTGGTTTGATGCACAGCTTTTGATGTCAGCAAGAGAACATACTAAAGCCTTTTCTTGTCCCTCGTAAAGCATTTCAATATTTCCTACAAACTGCATGTACATCTATATGATTAGTAACACTTTATTATTCATTTTTACCACTCATGACCCACCAGTTGAGAAAAATGTTGATACAGAATACCCAATATTAAAGGGAAAGTTTACCCAAATTGTTGGCCGGAAGCCATGGTTTATAGTTAAGAGTCTTCATTTTGTTTTTTACTAGTTTTTTTATGCTTGATTGTTCAAAAAACACATTGTTTTTTATTATTGCATGCACTTGCTTCCCAGTCTGTCTCAAACGCTTGTTTTCGATGAAGCCCCTCCTTCCGAAATACGAAATGTGCTCTGATTGGTCAGCTGGTCCAGTGTGTTGTGATTGGCGAACCGCTTTGAGCAGTGCAGTCTAGTCATATAACTGACGTCTTGGGATGTCTTTTGACCATACGTCAATATATGCCTTTTTATGGCCCCCTCAAACGTCGGTGACGATCCCGGGCCGTCATACAACTGATGCTTTACCTTTAACGTCAGTTAGGTGACGGATTGGGTTTAGGGTTAGATTTAGGTCTGGGGTAGAGTTAGGATCCGATAACGTCCTCTACCAACATTTAAGGGGGCCCTAAAAAGGCATATATTGACGTATGGTCAAAAGACATCCCAAGACATCAGTTATATGACGAATTGGGATGAGACTGTGTTACTTTGAGCGGGTTTCGGAAATGTTCGCCTCTTATCACAACCTGTTGAGGTGTAAATCTTAATGATTGAGTCAATTTTTCCATCCATATTCAAGTCCGATTCAGACCCTGAGAATGTTTACGAGCGTGTAGAACCTTTATCAAGGACAGATTGTAGGAGCCATAAGGCTATTAACAATGCTACTTAATGTCATGGCTGTATGTTACTACCATAGATATCCACAATAACGGCTAGATGTCTTACGGCAGAGTTTCTGTCGTCATCATCGGCGGCCATCTTGTCACAGGCAAGCTGATGTAAGATGAGTGATTCTGGATGATTTTGTATTTATACACTTATTATTCATAAGTATGCAGTGTCATAACTACATCTCTGATGTTTATAACAAACCAAACTGTTTGAAAATTGGTAGAAAATTGAGCAAGAAGTTATGGTTATTTAAAAAGTACATGCACTATTAAAACACAGTGTTACAAGTGAGCGAGCTGCCTGTGACAAGATGGCCGCCAGGTGCAGACGTCGACCTCCATTGGCCAGCAGCGTGGACGAGATATTGAGCCTTTATTTCTGATATCTAAAGCCAAGTTCACACTACAGGATTTTAAGCCCAATTTATGGCCGATTTGCAAATCGTTGAGCTCGCCGACAGGTCAGTGTGTTATCGCGGGGATTAGCGAACGATGAAGGATTGCCAATCTGTTAGTATGAAAGAGCCAACAACGCAGTGAAAACGCTCACAGACACGTCACCGAGCCCAGAAAAATATCTAGCCTGCTAGATATCCAGAGCTGTCGCGCGACACAACCTCAGTGATGTCATTAGCTACAGTCAATCATAGCAACGCATGGGTTGATGACACCAGGTAAATCTTTTTTTTTGTATGCATTTTTTTCTCAGAGCAGATCGTCGCACACAGTGTGCAGGACTATTCTGTCTGACATCCATTCACGTGTTGTGTTTTCTTCTTAGCTGGGTGTAGGCGCACGTGCTGTTTCGCGTCATTTCTGGTTCGTTTTATTGTGTGTTTTTTTGTGACAAAACGTGGTTTGTAGACAAGATAGAATCGTTGGATGACAGAGTTGTTGTCAACTCGTTATTTATTTGATTATTTTCAGGATTTAGACCGTAACATAGTACTGAAACAGCTTGCTCTTATCATCCGATCGTGGGTGTATCTCCATGTAGTGCGTTGTCAACTCGTGTAGTTAGTTACCTCCTGTTGTGGATCAATCACGTTGTGTTGTGTGGTGTGAACAGCTAAACAACTTCAACACTCCTGATTTCACTGAGAGCATGTCATGTAGTGTGAAACGCACAGTTCAGCCCAACGTTTTAAAATCATGTAGTGTGAACAAGGCTTAAGGTAACCACTGTCTGTACTCCCCCCTGTGGTAAGGGGAAAGTATTGGATCCCTTTTTGGGGACTTCCTGAAGGTAGCCATCTTAAACAGGAAGTGATGTGGCAAGGGCAGAGGGGAAAGGAGACCTACATTAAACCACACTGCTTGTTTTGGAGGACAGAGTTTTGTCTTCAAGTTTGCACCTTTTTGTTGCAATAAAGCTCAAGACTTGTTAAAATTGGTGTAGCGTCAAACCTACTTTCCCTCACGGAAGTGGCTTAAGATGGAAAGGAAGCCACTACACAGATTCTACAGGTTGTTACAGTGGGACGTTCCTAAGGATTGGTGAATGGTCTTACAATAGCGAGAGCCCAGTAGCTAAGCACTGTAATGTTAACTAGCAGGCTAGCAGAGCCAAACCGCTTTGCCCTTTGTTTACATTGTAGCAACAACATAACAGTTATAATTGGAACTGTTAATAGAACACACAACAACAAATTATAAAAGAAACGCTTGTCTCGACAAAAGGGGAACTGCTCCGGCTTTCAGGAGAAGCTTTTGTGCGTACTCTATAGCCAGCATTGTTTCTGGAAGCATGAGCCACACAGATAAACGTTGGGGTTATAATGTTCAGGAACAGTGTTAAAATAAATTGTATACTGTTTTCTAAGTTTGTCTGCCTTTGAAAGTTCCAAAGGGGTTTTGGAACCGGGATGGAATTTTTTTTTCTTTGACATGGCAACAACACGCTACTAAAGCAGCTCTTCTTCATCTTCAGGCCACGCCCCCTTTTGTCTATTCCGTGGGTGGGGTTTATTTAAATGAGTGACATACTTATCAAGCTCTGTAGTTCTTGAAAAGTGTTTTCTGTTAAAGTGAATATCTCCCTTTGGAGTGGACTTTGCAGAACCTTGCAGATCTTTTTTGAGCTCAAACAGCAACATTACACAAAATATTAGCATTTTTCTTACACGCACCTATTGTTTCGCTTCAGAAAACACAGACGTATCCACTGGAGTCATGTGGATCACCGCTACGAACGCTGTGTGTGGTTTTACAATTGATCAACTGGCATTATGTGAACTCACAGAGATGGATTATTTTCATAAAAATCTTGGTTGGTGTTTATTTGAAGAAATCAGAGAAGTCATTTGGGTGAGTAAATAATGAGAGAATTTAAAGTGATACTCATTTTACCACTCCCCCAGAGTTAAACAGTTGGGTTTTACCGTTTTCGAACCCATTCAGACGATTTTCTGATATTTATAAGAATTTCAGTAACCAGACTGTTTCTGGTCTCATTGACTTCCATAGTAGGAAAAAATCTATACTATGAAAGTCAATGAAACCAGAAACTATCTGTTTACTGATATTCTTCTAAATACCAGAAAATCGTCTGAATGGATTAGAAAACGGTAAAACCCAACTGTTTAACTCTGGGGGAGTGGTAAAATGAGCCTATTTCCAAAAAAATGGAGTATCCCTTTAAATGTTTACATGAACTATCACTTTAATCTTGTCAGGATATGCTTTTAATGTTTTGAAATGATTTTACAGATTTAGATTAACCATTCAGTCAACTATTACAGTACAGTGACATATTTATGTTCAAAATATAGATCAGTGTGGATTGAGATTATAATAATGGTCAGCTTTATTTAATCCATGAATCTCAGTAACTACACTCCCCATAAAACGCTTATTTAGCACTTAACCTCACCGACTTGTGCATATGTCTGTCTTGGTTGTGGTATTATTCAGATATGATTATTGCGACAGGCTCGAGTGAATGCAATATGAGAAATTTGCTTTGTCTTTGATGGCAGCAGTGAAAATATATGACGCTATTTCATATTCATCATTCCACTCGCCGCCTTTAAATAACGTTTCCCTTCCTCATAGCCTCCAGTAAAGCTGCCTTCATCCATCGATTTGAGCGATCCGGGCTTATCTATCAAATCCTTTAAAAGGTGTTTAAAAAACCTTGGTGTGCATTAGCTTTGTCTAATCTAATTCTTCTCTCTTATGCTCTCTGACTGTCTATCGTCTTTTTTTTTCTCCATTTTTTAAACATATGTGATTTTCCTCTGTCCTCTCTTTTACTGTGCGTTAGGCCCGTTAGTTTCCAGGTCTGATTTGAACAGCTTTTAGGGCGTATTTGTATTCAAACACTGTATTTTCGAATTGCTCCTCTATTTCGTGCGATAGCCCAGAGTGTATTTGGTTTTCACATCGAGCGAGACACTCTGACACTCTCTCAGGGTTAGGTTTGCTCTCTCGTTGTTTGCGTACCGGCTGCCAGGAGTTAGGAAGGACGGCTTTTATGTACTGGAGAGCAACACTTTCTTTTTTTGTGTGCTTTCCGTGGTTGAATTACCTGGTTTTCTGCAAAGCTGTGTCTGGTCAGCCGATGGAGGTTGATGGATACGCCGAACCCCAGGCGACATGTGATATCAGGCTTATAGGACAGAGAGGATGCCTTAGAGAGGGAGAGAGAGAGATTGTGCCTGTGCCGGTGTTTTTAGGTAGGCTTCTGTAGATTTTTTTTTTTGCTTCAGTAATATCCAAGCGTACACAAAATGTATGAAATTTCTCAAAAAAAATGTGCAGTAATTTGTGTGAAGCTTATAAAAGAAGTGAAAATAAGCAATGCCTTCTATAAAAAGTAAAAACTATGTAAACTTTCTCAATTATCACCTTGGGTGAAATGTTTTTTTAACCTGGCTTTTTTTGACTGTCACTTGCAGGTGTTAGCAAACTAATTTAGAATTTATAAACACAGAATCCGAGGATCCTTAAAGGTGCCCTAGAATGTGAAATTGAATTTATTTTGGCATAGTTAAATAAGTTCAGTACATGGACATGAAATTAAATCTTGTTTTTGAAAAACACCCCTGAAAAACAGGCGAATCTCCACATAACACCGACTTAGACGCAACTGTCGGGATCATTTATATGTACGACTCCAAACATTTGCATATGCCAGCCCATGTTCAGTGACAGACGGGACTGCGCAGCCGAAGCATGGCAGTTGCTCAGTGTTTGGATGTACACATGAACACAGTATTTTTTAGTTCCTTCATCCGAGCCTCTGAAGAAACAATGGGTTAATTTTATTTTCTCTGGAAATTTCCAAACATTTCACTGACGACGGTTTCCTCAACTTGGGCCAAGAGCTGGCCTCGGTATCGAGCTGATGTAATTGTTGTTCAAGTTCAGACAGGTGATGTTTATCTTTCACTGTTTATGCATCAGTAAGTCAAGCCAGTGACAAAAATATCAACTTCACATTGTTTCTTTTAGTAGGATGAAAATAAAATTAAATTGTGAATAAATTGTATACAGAAAGCGATCAAAGAACAATCTTTTCACACAGTGTGAGTTTATCTGGACACTTGCCAAACTCGTTATGAATTCAATGACGCACGTTACACTGCACAACGAAGCTCTTACTGTATTTACATGATCGTGTCTGCATTAGTGAAAACAGCGAAGGCAGAAAATGCGTTGCAATGATAATATCTTCATCCTTGCGATCGACAGACTCTCTGCTTCTTCAATGCTCATCACAGCAACACTTGTATGTGATGGGAATAGATCTAAATATTTCAAAATCTTCTCACGATTCGTTAATCTCGATAGCTGTAATAGTCAAAACCTATAATAGCTGTAGTAAAATTATTTGAGAGAGTTTCACATGTAATACATAGCTATTTAATATGCAAACATGTCAGCCAATCACAGCAGAGGCCGGTTACACACAGCAGACACGCCCCTTCAATCAGACTGTTCAAAGCAGAGGCTAAAACCAGGCTAAGAAAAATGCCTTTTATTTCTAAATTATTACTATTTTTTATCTAAAAAAACATACTAACATTATAAGGGCAACCTAGGAAACATTTTACAGGCACCTTTAAGACAATACTCATTAAGAGGTACTCACGTTTTGTGTGTGCAATTTGCATACAAACATTTCCACAAACAAATGAAATTTCATACATATTTGTTTTTCTTCTAAACTTACAAAAAATCTAGGAATGACAAACCACATGTATGCAGATATCACTTTAAATGGCTTTAAAATGTGTTAAGATGACTTTACACATGCTATATATATTTAAAATATATTTCATTGTTATAATATGTTCTCATGCGCTAATATAAATAAATATTTTAATCTGTGCAATTAGAGTAATGAGAGCCATTATTTTGTCTCTTTAAAACCAATTTTATCTAATGTTTACAGCTAACTCCCTCCACACCTACCTATGACACACACACACACACACAAACAAGTAGGCCTATCATCTCTGACCACCTCTCATGAAAACTATGGCTGTTGAATCGTCAAAAGATGAGTTCTCTATCAGGTGAAAAGAATACTTCACAATTTTGTGTGTAAATGTGTGTATGCGAGAGAGAAACAGAGGAAAGCTGTAATAGTGTTTGCTTTTGCGTCTATAAATAAGGCTGATAATCCTGCTCTCTGCACTCAAAGAGGGTCATTGTCCTATTCTCACTAATGTGATGGAGGTTCATTTTAATTTGAATGGACCATCAGAACAAGAGGAGTCTTGAATGCGTCGCCCATATCTGCACATGATGATACACGTGCACACAGCTTATACCTCTATTTTGCTTCTCGACAAATGTCAATAACATTAGCATGTTGCTAAGCTAAAAAAAACAGTATGCACAATAATTCAAAGCACACATAAAACAGTGTTCACATAGTCACGGAAAAACAAAACTATCTATAATATAATATCTAGAATTTGAAATATGGCTTTCTGGACCTGGACATGAAAAATTCTATAGTGACCATTCAATTTTGTTTATGCTCGGCTTGGAAATATGAATCCGCTACTCTGTGTGAGTGCAGTCTTTATAGAAAATTTAAAACTTTTAAAACTGCTTACCAGTAGACCATTTATTAGTAGATTAATCAAGGACAATTCATGAAAGTTAATTTGTCAAATGCTGTGTGATCCCGGGAAACTTTTGCATGCATAAAGATTATGTTAATCTTAAATTAATGTGATGGTATAAAAATCAGATGCATGATAAATAGTCTTTTTCTTTCAGAATTAATCACAATAAATGAAAATGTTCAATTGATTGTTCAAATTCAAGCTTGTTTCAGTGCATTCTGGGGTGGCTTTTATATATGATACATGCTATGCTGTCTTAAATTTTAGGTCTTACAACAGTTCTTTTTAAAATACACTATTTATGCTTCTCTTTTAAAGAGGACACCTAATACAGTACCAACATTGTTAATTGTACTAAAGTAAACAAAAATATCCTTATGGAGAGGCTTCTGCATCGGGTATGTATGGAAGCTAGTTTACGCCACTGAATAAAAAGAAAAATAATTGCGACTTTTATCTCACAATTGCGAGATATGAAGTCAGAATTGTGAGAAATGAAGTCGCAATTGTGAGATATAAGGTCGCAATTGTGTGTTATAAAGTCAGAATTGCGAGATAAAGTCAGAATTGTGAGATATAAAGTCAGAATTTGCGTGATATAAAGTCGCAATTCTGAGCAAAAAAAGACAGAAGTGCGTCTCACAATTCTGACTTTTTTTTCTCACAATTGCGAGTTTACATCTCGCAATTCTGACTTTATTACACATAATTGCGAAATTGTGACATCATTTTTCAGAATTGTGAGATATCGAGTTGAGTTATCAGGCCAATTTTTTTCCCCTCAGAATAGTTTAAATTTCACAATTCTGACTTTATAACACGCAATTGCAACTTTAAATCAATCAATTCTTACTTTATATCTCGTAATTCTGACTTTATAACATGCAATTGCAACTTTATATCTCCCAATTGTGACTTTTTATTCTCGCAATTGTGACTTTTTATCTCGCAATTCTGACTTTATATCTCACAATTCTGACATTATATCTCGCAATTGTGACTTTTTATTCTCGCAATTGTGACTTTATATCTCGCAATTGTGACTTTATATCTCGCAATTCTGACTTTACATCTAGCAATTCTGAGAAATAAAGTCAGAATTGCAAGATGTAAACTCGCAATTGTGAGAAAAACAGTCCGAATTGTGAGATAAAAAGACGCAATTACCTTTTTTATTTTTTTATTCTGCGGGAAACAAGGTTCCATAGGTATGCGCCTGTGATGCTTATAAATGTACCCTACTTAGGCAGATTACTAGGTTTTAGAACAGAGTCAGGGAGTTTTTTTTTAATCTCAATCACACAAACGCAATGAGATACACATACACTCTTTCTCTATGAAACTCACCAAACACACACACATACACGCACTCCTGCAAAATCGAGACAGGGCAGTGTGATGAACTCTTGGCAGTGGAAGCTATTATCTTGTTGTCACCTGTTCCTGCAATTCTTCCTGCCTGCCACTCTCAGCTTGAGTTTAAAAACTATTGAAGAGAGAAAGAGCGAGAGAGACTGCTGTGTGGACCACTTTGTACAGCAAGATAGCACTTAACATTCTGCTCTGTAATATGTACTTAACTGAGTAAATTTTGAGGGAAAGTCAAGAATGGAATAAAGAGTGGGTGAACAGCAGTGTGTGTGTTAGCTAGTGAAAATAATAAATCAAATGGTGGCCAGCAATAGTGAAGTGACTACTCTCACAATTCTGTATTGAATTGGAGGTACTGGTGTGTTGCCCACACTGGATTTGAGAAGCAGGTCCATGTAATACATGGCTCGCCATTGAGTGTGTATGGACCAAGCAGCCACAGCGCACAAAAGGACCCCGGCGGGGCTGTCCGCCCGCCGGCCTGCATCCGTATACCTATCTGGGCTTAGCTGTGGATGAATGGCCACAGAGTATCAGAGAGTGAGTGAGACAGCAAGAGAAATGAGAGACGAGGCTTGCTGCCAGATGGAGCTTATAATGTTGCTAATCTGTGTCTGCTTGTTTGTGCGAGTGTCTCTGAGAACAACTTCTGACAGGAACACAATTCACTCCTCTGGCTGGATCACACTGATAGCGATTCAAGCTTCGTATTGCCGCTTCCTTATCAAGAGCCCGAATCTGGGCGATTAGCGGCTACATAAATATTCCTATTCCACTTTTTGCTTGCTTTTACTTATTTTACTCAAGTTGAAACTTATTGCTTTGTTTAGCTAATTTGCTAATGGCAGAGCTAGCTGTTAGCATACAAATCCAAGGCACATCTGTTCACATTCGCATGCACTATTCTCTGCCATTTTGTAGTAGATGTAGTTGTGTGTGAAAATTCCAATAAAGGAGAACTTCAAATAACTGGATGATTCAATGAATTAACCAAAAAAATTAAATGTGGAGTGTTGGACACTTCATGCGCTTAACCGTCGCAGCTTTCCTTGTGGAGTGGAGGGGGAGGGGCTATCAGACTCTGATATTGACAAAATAACCATTTTTATACAATTTTATACACTTGATGGTTGTGTGAATAGTGTATGGTTTGTATTTTCGAATCCTGTTCCTCCACTTGTACTCATCATTTCCTGTCGTTTTTCTCAACATGTCCCAACAAGGCCTAAACGCTTTACATGAGAAGCAATAAGAAAACACCCTTCAGAATCTGAATTTTCAACATATGTTGAGAGATATGTTTCAATTGCAGTATATTGAAATTAAGATTATTTGATTGGCAGATAAATAAATAATTGTGTCAGATAAAATTGTGTAAGGCTCATTTACACTGACTGCAGACTCATGAAGGTGGTAGTTGAAGTTGGAACTGTTCAGAATCCATTTTATACAGAATTTATGTGCAGAAAAGGGGACATTATAAATTGCATTAGTTTATAAATAAACACACACACATAGATAAATAAATAAAAAGGCAAAAGCAAGTAACAATCACATGGAAATTGCACAATTGAATGACTGGGCATTAGAAATGTTAAATTGTGAGATTTTTAGGAAACCGATAGTGCTGATGTGCTGTATTGGTGTGTGTTTCGAAGGTGAGCAGAGTGAAGGTGTTAGGTTGATCCCCTACAGGAGATGGATTCTGCTCTGGTGTGGGTCATGATCTATTACACACGCTGGGCTAATCGCTCTCACTACAATCCAACTCTTTTGCTTCTCTCTCTCGTCTTGCCTCTATGCGGCTCTCTTCCTATGACACTGCAATACCACACTGGCCCGAAGGTCAAGATTACTGAGAAATTGTGGGAAATGAGAAATCTTGGTTTGAGGGTATTTGCTGAGAATATGAAATGTGCAAATTTACAATAATTTATAAACAAGTCTGTATTTTTGATTTGTTTGTTTTTTCTATAATATTGTCCCCAAGAAACTGCACCCATGTATAATCCTTGGTTCATATTTGCAGTTAAATAACTTTGGGACAGAAGTCAGAATGGACCATCATTGTACAACAACTTATTTTAGCACTACAGGTGGTTAACGAAGTTCACATTTTGTTCCCATGCAGTTTTATTTAGAAGAATATAACATTCAAGGAACATTTTATCCTGGAAGTGGCTTTAGCCTTATTGTACCCCTTACTGTAAAAAAGTGATCAGTTGACTTAACTTGATCATTTTAAGGCAACGGTTCTCTCACTTTTTAAAAAAAAAAAAGTAAATAAACGTCATGCAGAATTGAGAAAATCAAGTTAAGTGAAATCCACTTTTTGCCCCAAGCAAATTACGCCCAAAATTTATTTTATTAATAATTTTAAGGCAACAGGTTTCCTTCATTTTTTTTTAAGTTAAGTCAACTTATCACTTTTTTAGAGTCTACCTTTTGTATTTTTATAGACTTTAAAAAGATTTTGTTATCGTGTGCTCAAAAAGCCGCAGGTAAAAGTCCATAACTACAGATGAAAGACTTTTTTAGTTAACAAAAATGCAATAGTCTCTCAGAATTAGCTTCTGAGGTTGTCAATTTTAGCCATCCAATCATAGAGTCCTCCGATGCGGATCATTCAGAGATCACCAATCAGTGCTCAGCGGGCCATCTGTGTGGTCTGAATTCAGAGCAATCTTCAGGAAACTGTCAGGGGACATGTGGACTGGCCCATTGTTAAAAGGCTGAAATGCAATATCATTAGGTTTGGGACTCCAGAGCCGAGGAGCCAGTGGAATAGATTTATTGTCTAATTTTCACTCATTAGAGTTCCATAATGAACACCCTGTTCAGCACACAGAAGAATTTCACTCCATGATTGAAGACATCCTGTCTGGCCCGCCTTGTCTATACCTACAAATTCCTCCAGCTCTCACTCCACGGGCCAGCGAAAGATTGCAATTTGATCCTTCATTGGCAATCCACAGGGGCTTGCGGCCAGCCGTCGAAATGCCCATTATCGCCTCCTAAGCAGGTGTTGCGATGTATTGCACCTTTATCACAATGCAGATTTGTGGCAATCCATTTTTCAATTTGGTCTCTTGCCTGAGATAAATGAACAGATGTCCATTGATTTTCTTCCCACTGCAGTCACACGCCTTGTTTACACCTGACAGCCACGACTTTATAGCTGAGTGATTATTTGAAGTTACACGCATTATAATTAGCCATTTTTAATTAGTCTGACAATTGGCAGGCCATTTACCGAGGATCTAATTGTACACGTCCCTAGCATCTCTTCTTTCGTTAACCTCCAGTGAAGTGAGTCAGCTGAATTGCTCTGCAATGCTCAAGCTAAATCAATGCGACCCTCCACCCTTGCCAAGGGCCTCTCACCACTTATCACACGGCTCTTTAGAGGGAGTGCCTTTTTTTCACACACACACACACACACACACACACACACACACACACACACACACACACACACACACACACACACACACACACACACACACACACACACACACACTCTTTTATCGACTTGCCCTGAGCGCCAACACTTTAGTGGAAAAAACATCCATTTCAACTTAATTTTATAGTAGTTATAGTTGGTGCACATTACCACAATTGTTGCTCAAAAGGCCTACATGGCTTTCCACGATTAAACATACCACTTCGAGCTAAAGCGCAACAACTCTTTCTTCCAGGACTCGATGCAGACTGGATTGCGTTTCAACAATTGAAGTCCCCCTAGTAGTGTTCTGTTTGGTGGTTATTTTTGTCTCCTTCTGAAACAACATGCAAAGTCCCCAAGTGCTTGTCATCTCTTTGTGTCTCCGATTCTATTTGACAAGTTCACAAAGCCTAGAGCGTCTTCACAGGATTCTGTTCACCAGCTGGTTATTTAGCTATAAATACACACATATAAAACAAGACTTGCTTGGTACCATCTTGTACTAATGAATGGAGTCAAGTGGCGCGCAGCAGCTATGCCCTCAAATGCGTGCTGTCACCAGCGATTTAATTGAGCCTCTGAAAATGGTCCTATTGTCTTAGTGTCAGTATCCTATCAGCCCTCAGTAATGTGCAGCTCTTACTGTCGGTTCGAGCTCTTGCAGCTTTGACATAGCTCTGGTAGGTGGCTAGGAAGGGTGGAGAAACTTCATCTAGCTCTTCAGGTGGCATAGGAGGAGAAATTGCAAAAGAGTGAGCCACGAAATGGGACCTGCAGTGAGGCTTTATCAGGAGAGCCAGGGAAGTGGAGCAGTAACATTTGGTTGGGGTCGGTGAGGAGAGTAAGCGAGGATAAGAAAGTGATGGATGGGGAAACAGGGACACTTGTCACAGATAGGTGGGCGGCACGCTGGGATAGAGGGACAGCTGTGACGTCCTCCACACAAGGGTCAGTGGGCCTGGTCTTCCCGAGCCAATCCGCTAAAGACCAGCGGTCTACATTGGAAAGGACATGTTGTGCAGGTGCAGAAGAAAGATGGATTCCTAGAGCACCGAAAGAAGGGGAGGGGGAAAGGGGTTAAGCACTGGGGTGACTGGCTGTCCCAGTTTAGAAAAAGACAGGATGATGGATGGAGTCTGAAGATGGAGAGGTAAATGGAGGTTGTGGAGACAGGTGATAGCACATTAAAAGCAGGCCTAGCCACGAAAACCGGCGGGTTGAGCCGGAGTTGCTCGGGTTAAGTGCAATGCACTTGTTTGTGTCAAGCAGAAAGGCAGCATTCTCAGGCACAAGGCAGAGAGAATGAGAAGGCTTAGAGAAGCGAGGAGACACGGGAGAGTAGATCTCAAGCTCCATTGAGCACAATTACAAGGAAATGACAGGAGGATTGGGACAACAAAGAGGGCCGAGAGGTGCTGTTATTTGACAGAACGATCCAGAGGGTGGAAGTTAGAAGGTTAAGGCCTTTCTGTTTGTTGCCTCTCTCCTTTTGTTCTTCTTCTGGCCACAGCCAGTTAGACAGTGGTGGAGACAGGAGCCTGGGAGTGATGGGATTAAGTTTGGCTCGTTTGAGGCAAATTGGCAGTTTCAGGGAGCCAGAGAAGAAAAGGAGGGAAGCTGGCGTGCAGGGAATGTCAGTGATTATTATGGGTTGGGCACAAGTTTCTGCAGCCTTGCTGTGAAGGGGCTGTGAAGCACGGATCTGCCTCTGCTCAGCTTGAATATGACAAGCACACAGTCTCTACAGGCTGGTTGTGCGCTCATCACAAAGCCTCCCCTGTTTCTCTGGCAGCACGCTTTCGAACTGCCCCGCACAATGCTCCGAATGTCTGTCTGAACAAAGCACAGATACCAATGCACTCTCAGATCTTCATCTCACTAACCCAGCATTTCTCTTTAAAAGGTCAAACTACCGTTGACTCGCCTTCATTCTTAAGTTCGAGATTCGAAATTGAGGTATAATTGAGTCCCAAAACAATTCCAAAAAACCCACAAAAAAACACCTCAAAGAAAATGCTAATTCAACACAGTTTAGAGGTCTTTCAGCAACTCTCCAGAGGTGGGAATTCCCTGATCGTCAAAGTGACGTCATCTAGAAGAGTAGAGCATTTGATATACGGAAGACAGATGTTCTCTTAGATGTTGGCCTCTAGTTTCTGATGCATTCTAAGAACTACATATTGGTAAAAAAGGGTCATTAAAAGAAACATTTGAGCTGGGCCAGTAGTGAGGGAGGAAAAACGGTTGGCAGAATTGGTGACAACTGAAAGTGGGACAGTTGCACAGCTGTGGTGCATTGTCGAGGGACGCGCACATTGGTGCCACTGTATCTCATTGTCACAGAGAGTAGAATAAAAGGCACGTCAGGGAGACCCTGTTGCAGGTTGTCTGTATTTGCCTGATGAGGGTTTATGTGATTTGCGAGTCAGGGATGGAGAGAAAGGCAGTGGGGAGAGGGAGACACAAAAACAGTAATCTTCATAATTTATTGGTAAATTACAATTAAATTGGGACTGGAGCTTTCAAGGTTGAAAAGGATGTAAACTCACCATTTAAGTATCATAAAAGTAGTCCACACGCCTGATATCTGAAGTTTGTATGAGGCACAGCATGAACTTTACCTCGTTATTCTCTGACAATCTTTACCGACAATAATGTTAAACAGGAACGTGCCAAGGATTTTACAGCAAATTTCAAAGATTTTCATTGATCTGTTGAAGTTTGCTTTTATAACTCAAATGACTTCTCATATACTTTAGGCAGTTTTTATGAAACTGTTGTGGGCATTTGTGCCATTTTTTGCATTATCATTGTAATTGCCCTCAAGAATTTTTCTGTGTGTGTTACACATAGTAAGTAATGCAAGTTTGGAATAATAATGACAAATTTCATTTTTGGGTGAACTATTCATTTAACCCCAGCTTCCTTCAAGGAAATTATCTCTAGAATCAAGGCAAACCTGCATACTGTATTATATAGACAGTCTACATCTTTACTGGATGGAAGTGGGTGACGCTGTCTATAATATTTTTGGATGTTTTAGGTGTTATAATTGTTTAAGCTCAGTTGAAGATGATCATCAGTACTTGTGTTAAGTTATTACTGATAAAAACATTGTTTTACACATCACATCTGACACGTTCATGTTTATTTCTAGGTTGTAGTAGGAGACCCTTGTGATATACCCAAAGCTGTATATTCTCCTGTCTCTGAAATGTAACTGACTACTTTGGCCTTTAATATTCTGTAGTATAATTCAACCCAAAAGACCCCTTGTTTAGTAATTACTGCTTGCAGAGATAATAAAATGCGTCCACACCTTTCCACCATCTTCTGTTCAAATAGATCAAGTGAGTTTATAGCCTTAGTTTGGTGTTTATCCCATCTTTGGTGTCATATAAATTAAAGCCGTGTTACTGAGGTTGATTCTCACAGGCAGTTGGCACTAGAGAGCCATGAAGTGAATGATGGTGTCAGTGAATTGCATTGACTCTGTGCCTGAATATATGGGACAGCTAAGGTGATGACAGATAAACGGGCCCGGGAGAGAGTGCAGAGAGCCACTCCAGATTCCCATCTCCACGTATTTCACTCTAAATTATTGTTCTCTTCTACCATAGAGGGCCCTCTTGGCTACTCGAAAACCTTGCTGTCAGGATACTACAGATGCATGTTATGCTTGCACAAACCTGTATGCCAAAAATACCAAAGGCATGCTTGGTATTGCCCACTACCTACTGTTTTTGAAAGCCCGTTCTCATCCCAAGACGTCATCTAACTGACGCTTTGACCATACGTCAGCATCCGACGTTTTAGGGCACCCTTTTTTAACGAAAGCATCGTTAGCAAACTATGGTTGCAAGTTCCATTGTTATCAGCATAGTTCAACGAGTCGGTGTTTCCCGAAACAATCGTTCCAACGAACATTCGCAAACAGCATCGCAAAGTTGTGCGGTTTGAACGACAGCTCTCGACCTGTGGTTAGAGACATCGTTTCTATATTGCATCACATTTGGACGTAATAAATCCTTATCTTGAGCAAAATAAGCAAGCTGACATTCAGTACAACTGGTGCATTTTATTTAGAATACATACAAATGTAATTTACATCTTTAGTTTGTCAAAAGATTTAAAGTACCGTGTTTGAAGAGTGTGCATGTGCGAACGTGCTCTACTATGTAAGAACGAGCCAAATATTGAGTCTGGTAATAAAGCAAAAAAACTGAGAACAATTAGAAATAGTCTTCGGATGACATGTCTGTAATTTATATTTAAAAAATCTAGCGTTAATTGGATCTCAAACAGTTTCATTAAAAGTAGTTATAACTCCACCACGTGCGAAACCAGCGTGGTTGAATGATACTTTTGGACAATGGGTTTCGGAAACAGTCGCGACTAGCTAGTTGATTTCTCCAAACGATGCATCGTGCTATGGTGGTGAAGCAGAGAACTACATAGTTGTACGGGAAACGCACCCCTGTAATGTTCCGCAGCATCCCTCCTCCACACTTGAAGGGGGATGGGGGGACACTCTGGGTTGGACTGAACTCTGAGCTCGGAGCCCTCCGAGCCAAATACGCATTCAACTTTACTTCCTCTAATTGTATCTAAGTGTGAACTCGTGAAATACAGTTTTGGATTAAAACATCAATATGAATATTACGCCATTCCATATAGTCAAAATATCCCAAAAACATTTAACTAATTTATGTAAGTATAATGCAGTGCTGTCTTGGCATTGGCAGGTTTTGCTGGTTTTTTTGAGGAATGCTTTTGATTTACTCAGTTTGTTTAAGCCCAAAATGTTTCCTAATGGAGTCATCAGGCCCTACTCATTGGCTAATAGTTTAATTGAGTCCATCTGGAGGTGGCTGTGATGGGGAGGCCACGCCGTCTGAAGGCACATGGAGGGTAATTTGTCATCCTGTATGCAGTGACTGGCGTGCTGTTGAGGGAAAAGCATAGGGAAGCTTTTTGGCAGATGCCCAGCCCCCCAATCCCCTATCAGATATATATAATGAATAGAGGATTCAGGTTCACCTGGGATTTTAAAGGGGCCCAGATGCCCTCTATGCCAAGTAATAAACAGATATAACAAACCTTTTAGAGAGCAAAACACCATGTGAAATGGGTATTATATAGAATAACACTTTTCTCACCCCCATTATACACTCTATACACCCTTAAATCGCTTAAATATGACAAACTTCTGAAGAGCCTGTAACAGAAAAAAAACAGAAAACTTTTAGTTTTGTTTGTTTTTGTCTGTCTGTTGCTGTAAAAGCTTAACTGTTCATTTTTATTAAATAATCATAATGACAATATTAATAATAATTCCACAGTTTACTTACTGATAATGTTCATTTTAATATCTACACATCAAGAGAGAAAATATTTTGCAGCATGTAGTACATGTTAAATGCTTGGCCTAATTTGTTTATATTTAATTTAGATTAATGATTAAGTTGAAAGAGCCATTTGATTGCATTAAGTAGGGCTGTCAAACGATTAATTGCGATTAATCACATCCAAAATAAATGTTTGTGTTTACATAATATATGTGGGTGCACTGTGTATAATTATTTTATATGTTTAAATACACACACATGCTTGTATATATTTAAGAAATATTTTTATGTATATACTGTATATAGATTTATTTATTATTTATATTATATATAAATATAAATGTTTTGCATATAAATCATATTTTTTTTCTTAAATATACATGCATGTGTGTGTATTCACACACACACACACACACACACACACACACACATATATATATACACACAAAAATATTTATACACAGTGCACCCACATATATTATGTGTGAACGGACTTTTATTTTGGATGCGATTAATCACAATTAATCGTTCGACAGCCCTAATTAAAAGACTAAAATCTAAATTTGAAATAAAATATATTTTATAATGATATGGAAGAAAAATATTATAATAGATAGATGGGACTGCAAAGGCAATTTTAATTTGAGCAAATATATAATTGTATTTTAGGCTTGTGAGTTTTGTGAAATTTATTTTACACTTTTTACACTAGTCTCACTTATGGTTGCAAAATATGTGAAAATGGATTCTATGAGCTTTAAGATGGAGACACCCTCCAATAGTGCACTTGTATCCTGCTTCTAATGCTGCAATGGTACACATATTATATTCATTTGACACCCTGTTTTTACATGGCATATTTCAAATACACCAGCATGACATTGCCTTTTACTTGTCCACTAAACCCACCTATATCACAAGCTCTCTATGTTTCACCACCCAGACAAACAGATTCTACTGGCCTGCCATTTATCAGAGCTGAATCCACAGCCGTGTCTGAGGTTAAAAGGCAGTTTAACTAGTGCACATGAATGGGAATCCAGCCAGGGAACCTGCTTCCATGGGATAATAGTCACTACATTCAGTCGTTTCCTCAAAGAAACACAAAAGAAGAACTGTGTGTTGCTGACACACAGGCGATGAAATATCCCTCTAGCAGAACATGCCTTTGAACCGTCAGTCTATTCCCTTCTCTTGTCAAACTAGTGTCACTTTACCTCCCTGATATTTGAATATTTATTTATTTTCCAGCAAAACACATTTGACGGCTTTGCTTTCGCATTATATGACAAATGTTTGGGAACACTAGAAGTGTTGGTGGAGTAAAACACGATCTGTATGAAAGGTGTAGAATCTCATTTGATAGATGAATGGAGCCACTTTCCATTATAACAACGCTGTGGCCGCTTAAACGACCTTTAAATGCTAGCTGGCCTGTATGCTAACTAGCCCAAGGTCGGCCATGCGTTGTGACTGCACTATAACAGCATGACAATGCCCACGGGTCTGAAGCACATCCACAGATTTAGTGTGAACTAGTTGTGTTCCCAGGTTGGACTCTCAGAGACCAGTGAGGTTGAATGCACAGTGGCCACGGCCGTAAAATAGAACGCAATGTTTCCATTAGCTTGTAACAAAGTTGGAGTCACTGGGCCAACCCTTTTCCATTTCTGCAGCATATACCTGTGAAATGATGTCTGAGGTCGACAAATTGTGCTGCCATTAAAACAATAGAGGACATTTAGTGGAAGTGTAATGTGAAATGCTAATTCAATGTGCAGCACCACCGCTTCATAATGTGACAAAATAACATTAAATATCATGAACATGAAGATTGGGGTCAAAACACTGTGTTTTATACATACAGTACACAACACGTACACACTTATGCACTCTAAAAATGCTCGGTTGTTTAACCCAAATTTGGGTCAAATATGGACAAACACAGATGTTGGGTTAAAAATGTAATTTAAACATTAAACCCAATGGCTGAGTTTGTCCATATTTGACCCAAAGAAAAAAAAACAGCATTTTTTAGAGTGTAAAAAGGGGTTTTATTTTTTTAAGAAATTAACACTTTTTATTTTAGCAAGGATGCATTAAATTGATCAAGTATTCTAATGTTACAAAAGATCTGGCTTCAAAACTCTGTTCTTCTGAACTTTCCATTCATCAAAGAAGTTACTGTTTTTTTGAGCACCAAAACATCATATTCCAATGATTTCTGAAGGATCACGTGTATCCCCAAATATTACTGTTTTTACTGTAGATTCACTCTAAACAATGCTGGTTTGTTTGAACCCAAATTTGGCTAAAATATGGACAAACCCAAATGTTGGGTTAAAAATGTAATTTCAAATTTTAACCCAACTTCAACTTGCATTTTTTAATTGCATTTTTAACCCAACATTTGGGTTTGTCTTTAATGGACCCAAATTTGGGTTGAAACAACCCAGCATTTGTTTGATCAAATACAAGTCTTCAAGAAATATTCATACTTTGCAGTCACGTGACTACCATGGATGCCTGGTGGGCAACAAATGGGTATTTTCAACGTTGAGTCCTGTAGTTCCAGGTCTTTAGTAGCTATCAGTTATCAGTATTTTTTTTTAATTTTTTTTATAGATAATCGAGCAGTAATAATTCCTCCGTAAATAATCTAGCTCTACTGTTCTTATTGAAAACCATAGATCTCACAAACCCTCAAAACAACCCATCACACACTTTTGTTGTTGTTCGCAAAATACGCCAGCTGCTTTTACCCCGCCACCGGCGAAGTGCCCCGAAGTCATTAATTTTTCAATGAATTTTGCTGCTTTTGTGGCGGCGGTGTGAACATACAGTTAGCCTCATAACACATACAGCTGACTCGCCGAACCAGCTGGTGGCGTCCATTGACAAAACTACAGGTTAACTTAAAGACACGATTAGTTACATGATCATACACCCATTGTTTTCAAACTAGGGCTGTCAGTTAAACACGTTATTAACGCCGTTAACGCAAACCCAGTTTAACGGTGTTTTTTTTATTGTGCGATTAACAGTCTTTTTGGCCTAGCAAATTTTGTAGTTTTCTTTCACATGCTTTTGCAACAGGACGCGGCATGACGTTCCTGTGACGTTTTGTTGCTTTGTCGACCAAAGTGCAAAGTGGTTTTGTTAGACCGTAAACAAAACAACAGGCATGCCGCACAAACTCGTTTGGGCTTACATTGTGTGAGAGATTATATGAATTTTAGTGTGAATTTGAACACTGTTGTTTTCAATAAAAAAATAAAACTAAAAAATTTGCACAAAGCAAGCCGATCCACTTTTCCATGTTGATAAGAGCATTAAAATGAGAAAAAATGGGACAAAAAGAAATCAAGAGACATTTAGAATAGATAAAAATGTGTGATTAATTGCGATTAATCGCGACTTAACTATGACATTAATGCGATTAATCGCAATTTAAATATTTTAATCGTTTGACAGCACTAATTCAAACAAATGTTGAAATGACCTTGAGTGATGGAATGATCACTGCACAGACGTGTAACGTTATACTGTGAAGGTTGCTTATCTCATCTGGTTAGTGCAACCAATCACACCACAACTATCTGGTGTGTCATTTAGATCTGAAACACCAAATTTGTATAAAAACTGGCGTCATCCTTGCAAGATCCTTGACTAGTTTACTGGGTATCGTTGCTGGAGAATGGCGTTCTGCCCGCCAGCCAGTACTTATGATGTCACGTGCAAAGTATGAATAACCACCCATAAGTAAACATAAGTTTCATGAAGAATATTCTCCAAAACTGGCTTAATATGTTGAAGTCCAATCCGATTCAGACAGACATCCCTGTTTACCTTATTCGAGAGCACGCATGCCATCTGAACACAGATGTGCTCTGATTAAGAGGATGCAGAGGTTGACAGAACTGCATTAGTGTGATGTATGTGCTGTTAGCTAGTGAGCAGCTAATTCCAAATTTAGCACCTGATTCGCACATGTAGTCACACCTGAGTGTGAGTGAAGATTTAGTGGTTGTGTCACTGATTTTGATGGCTTTTAGAAGTCATTTTTTTGGGGAGTTCTGATTTATTTGTTTGGTATCCACTAATAAATTATGTTTCTAGGTCAGAAACAAGCTAAAAAGCTAAATTACTGTCATTTGTGCTAGACCGGGCAGTTTTTGCGTGTCTGCATGGTGGAAGCACGGCCGTTTCTCAGGAGGCCAGTCACGGAAACGCCTGACACACAATTGTGAAGGGAGAGATTTATCTTCATTTTACTGACGACGCACTCACCACACACTAAATCCCGGAGCAGTGGTGAGAAGAATATGATATCAATTACTACTGATAGCTGATCAAAACTTGCATAACACTTTATTTGGATAACTGACAACACAATAGTATCCCATGAATGCATTTGTGCTTTGTTGTTTAGGTTTTCTGGCTATGCAAGTACATATATCAATGCATTGTGCATATATGTACTCTCAATGATTATTGTGCTGAAAGAACTACAGCTTAATTAAATATACTTGCCAGTTAAATGCTAAATAGTAGCAGTTCTCTACATGACACATTGGTTCTGTCTAGTGAGCTGTCTACCTAATAGTATGCTCCTGCTGTGATGCTAAAATGATGTTGCCTTTATAAGATGCACTAGGAACTGGTGTATATCTAAGGCAGCAAATCACATTTAGTGGACAAAACAAATCCAGAATGCATTGCAATGAATACCGTAAAATAAATCTGTGAAATCTTAATTAAATTTCTAATACCATTCTCTGTCTCTGACATCAGAGGGCAACAAAAAAGCTTTCAAATTTATTTATTTTTTTCTTTTTGAATATCACTTTTCACTTAGTACAGGCTGTGAATGCTGTTCTCGGAGCTCTATCTTCTTCAGATGCAATAGTGTAAATTATTCATTAATAATTACTTTTCAACCAATACTAGTTTGTACTGTTTTTATTTGTGTCATTAGCTTAGCAACATGCTAACGTCAGACTCATGAATGTGTAGGGTACAACAGGGCTAAAGACACACCTAAATATTTGTAGTGAAGAGTAAATTCTTTAGCCCTGTTGTACCCTGTATTAGTTTGTGCTTTGTGTGTTTAGCTTCATTACGGTCAAAGCTTACACTGTAAAAGAATGATCTAAAAAAGCATGAAACTACTTTCAGCAGAGATGCCAGCAATCTATTGTAATTTTATGGTATAAATATTGTTAAATTGCTATACAGTGCATTACCGTAAAAATTAAATAAAGTATTTTACAGTATTTTTTATTTAAAAATACATGCAGTATAGTTCTGTGATTACAGCCATTTACTGTAAAAAATACATGCAGTACAGTTCTGTGATTACAGCTGTTTACTGTAAAAATACATGCAGTGTAGTTCTGTGATTACAGCCATTTACTGCAAAAATACATGCAGTATAGTTCTGTGATTACAGCCATTTACTGTAAAAATACATGCAGTATAGTTCTGTGATTACAGCCGTTTACTGTAAAAATACATGCAGTATAGTTCTGTGATTACAGCTGTTTACTGTAAAAATACATGCAGTGTAGTTCTGTGATTACAGCCATTTATTGTAAAAATACATGCAGTATAGTTCTGTGATTACAGCCATTTATTGTAAAAATACATGCAGTATAGTTCTGTGATGACAGCCATTTACTGTAAAAATACATGCAGTATAGTTCTGTGATGACAGCCATTTACTGTAAAAATACATGCAGTATAGGTCTGTGATTACAGCCATCTACTGTAAAAATACATGCAGTTTAGTTCTGTGATAACAGCCATTTACTGTAAAAATACATGCAGTATAGGTCTGTGATTACAACTGTTTACTGTAAAAAATACATGCAGTATAGTTCTGTGATTACAGCCATTTACCGTAAAAATACATGCAGTGTAGTTCTGTGGTTATTTCAATTTACAATACACTCTAAAAAATACTGGGTTAAAAACAAGCCAACGTGGAAATTAAAATCATACAGGGAATCACTACAGTAAAAACACAGGCAGCAGTAATAGGCTAATACAAAGGTGAATATATAAAGTACTTATAAGCAAGAACACCCAACATGGACAAAAATATAGGCAAGAGCAAAAGCAACGTGATCATTTGTATGTAAGAAAAGTGCAGAAAAGAGTTTAAACTCTGTTATATAGTACATTACACAGTTTGCGTTTTAAAAGTTCATTAATCAATGTTTAAAAACAAATTTGTCTGGCTGAATGCCACCAAGAAATACACTTGTAATATATAATAAATGATGCATTACAGTGAATTGACAGGATTTTGCCCTCTCCGTTTAATGCGTTTATAAGCACTCACTTATAAGCACTCTAAAGCGCTATTCCGGCTTGTTCAATTCCAGCTCATCAGTCACCGGTTCAGGTGAAGAGAAAACACTCTGACCAAAACCACCAGTTTTAAAAGAATGCTGCAGTCACTTTCAAAGTTTTCTCTTAAAGGATTAGAAGTGTCATAAAAGCCGTAAACACAGACAAGTTCATTTCAGGCACCAATTTCTGAGTTTAGTTCCAGCTCACCGCAGTCACTGGTCCAGTTTTAAAAGGAGCTTCTTGCTGCAGTGAGTTTCAAAGGTCTCTCTCCTCTTAGCTTTCTTGTATTTTTCACACATATTGCCGTCATGAGCGACACAAACACTGATAGGCAAAGACTTGCTCAAACTGAAACTCTAATATTCAATGAGAAACACTCGTTCAAATGTTGAAAATGGACCAGCAATTGCTTTCCATGCAAAATATAACCGAGAATGCATGGTTTTCTACAGTACATTACAGTTTTAATGGAAACCGTCACAATTTGGCTGGTTTTTACAGCAATTTTTACAGTGATGACATACTAACAGACTCATGAATGTGTATATTGGTTTGATCAGATGATAGTATCTCAGGAGACAGGAAGTGAAGGTAACATTGGTTTTGGAGAATGCACCCTCCGAAAACAGCATTTTTAAGCTTTCGGATGCAGCCTGTATTGGAAACAACTTAGCAATGTGCAACTTCAGACTCTTTTGGAATTGAGTTGGATGAATTTCAAATGAATGTCTTTTACTATGATAAAGATTCTGCCTCAGACGGTTGCTATACCTATAGATGGTAGACAGCGAGGCTGCTTTCCAGGTTTTGATACAAATCCCAGACCATTCCTAAGACTGTTCCCTTATTTTTTTGTCTACTTTGCCCAAGCTAGTATTTATCCAAATGAATGCTGTTTAGCATCCTCCCGAGGCCCTGAGGTTGAATCAGGTCAGTGGTGTCTTGTGAAGAAGGCCCTCTCTCCCTCCCTCTCTGCTGTCCTCTACGCCTTTCCAGGTCACCGTTCACTGTGTGATCATGGCAGTGTCAGCAGCCGCCCGCCCATTACACACACCAGAATGAAGCTCTGACATTGACACTGTTGCTGTTGCTCTGGTTTGTCAAGACGTATGTGTGTGTGTGTCTGTCTATGCGTGAGTATTAAATCACATTTCAGGCCAACAAATGTTCAACACTGTTATAATGCTGCACCTGTTTGGCAAGCCTGGCTGTTCAAGCTGATGGGATTCGACGGTTAACAAATGTGTGGAAGTATTATATAATATATAACTGAATAGACAGCAGAAACATAAAAGACATCTATGAAACTGAGACGAATTTAGAGAATCACAAGAAAATTATGAAAGTCTTTTATTATATACTCACTCATTTCACTTCCCAACCTGTATGCCTTCTTGTGCAACATAAAATAAGATAATAATTTTGAAAAATGTCTTGTGTGGTGATGTGATATTCTTATCAATGCAAAAGCCTATCGGGGATCGGAAATGTATGCAATTGAAATGTTTCCTTTAATCCTTTGTTCATACTATCAAAATTGCCTGGTGGTCGCTCTAAACAATGCAGTCCCTTAACTACAGATCCACTGCCCAGTTAGTTATGTCAACAAAAATGATTCATGTAGTTTTAACACAAATTAATTCAGTAAACTTCAGTTTTAAATATATGCGGTTCATTGAACACAATTAAATTAAGTTGTGGAAAATGCTAAAAAAGTGTGTTACTTTTGTTCAGTTTTAATAATTAAAATGAGCTAGAGGCTAACAATAATTTTTTGGAGCGTGAGATGTTCGAGACGTTGAGGAGGCCAGAATGTTGCTTAAATTTATGTGGTAAAATGCAAAGGCAAAGCGGTCAGTTGAAAAAAAATGGTTATGTTGTAGAATCCGACAAGCAACAAATATACAGGACTGAAAAAATACCTTTCCTTTGAAAACCTGTTTGTATTGCCCTTAAGGCCTGTTCACACCGGGACGAATTTCATACGCGATATTCGTAGGCATTTAACGCCTCGTAACTAAACAAAGGGCGCCAATGTGAGTGTGCACACCGATGCGAAAAAACTGCACGCGTTAAAGTGTCTTTTTAAAAATAAAAAACATCTAGGGTTGTTTTGTTTTTTTTAGTTAGACGCGCCGTGTAAAAAACTATCTGGCCAATGAGATTGGTGCTTTTGCTCAAGTGTCTGAGCGCCCCCAAGTTGTGTTTTACTGTAACTTCAGAAGCTCCAAACACAAAACGATCTTACCGAGCACACATATGTAACGCGAAAAACATATACGCCGAGTCGCGTCGCCATCTGCACTGCCGGAAAGAAATAAGATGAGGAAAATGCAACGCAAGATGAATGTAGAACTTCTCGTCAGAACATAAGGAACTATATGACAAACGTGATAACGACTACAAAATAGGATTATTTTTGTTCTACATTAAGCGCCATCAAATGTCAGGGAATAAATTTGCATGTTCATTCGTCACATCGGTCAGTGAAAATCGCTCTGGGTGTGAACACAAAAAAACACGTAAAACGCTTGGCGATAACCGCGCACCAATATCCGTCCCTTTAGAGTCTTGTTTTTCCATTCCAAATGTAATAGTAAAAAAAGGAATAGTACAGATGTGAGTAGTTCAGTTGTGGTTATTCACGCCTCCCCGCTGTGCCGTCTCCCAGCCCGGTTTGATTCTTGAGCGTGTGGGGCTTGTCGACACATGGCCGTGAGGATTTGCTTGCTGAGCCTGGAAGTCATGCTAGATTAATTAAGAAGGAGCCTGCTGACTTTCAAGTGGCACTGGCGAAATTAACCTCACATCTCAGCCCCAAATTCTGTGTTATTCCAGCTCTGATTGCGACTCTTATTGCTTCAGCTCAAATGAGCCTTACAAGCCAGCACACAGTTGGAGGCGGCCAATTCCTCAAATCAGAGCGCTGGAGATGAGGGGACCTTTTTCAAAACCCCATCAGATTAGAGAGGGTAATCATAACACAACAAAGACACGTCGATATTTGCAGTCATTTGTGCAACTTCTGAAGGAGGCAGGTGTTGCGTTAAATCGCTGATTTCTTATTCAAAATGTTTAAAGTGTGCAACTAAATATTGTTTTTATTGAGTTTCACATGATTAAAAATCATAAAATAGTTGATTTTAATTTAAAGAGTTTCACCATATTTAATTAAACATATGCTTTTGCTTGATTTCTCACTTCACAGCCATGAAACTAATTTGCAGCCTGATATTAAGTCTTAGGTTAATTGAATGTTGACTCTAATAAATAAATAAAATCATACCTCACTTTACTTAATAGTGGGAAGAATCTTTGGTGTGTGAGACTATGTCTTGGATCGGTTGTGCAATTACAAGGTGTAATACTACTTTCTAAGTGATTGAACTTACAGTTTTGATGTTGGTTGATATAAAGAGCCCATTTACTTGCAATTAAGGACTCAAGCCATTTCTAAGGACCAGAATATCATAGACAGTTGTGAGTGAACTCTTCATTTTGACTTGCGCTGGTAAGCAACCACCCAGAACCCCCTAGTAACCACATAGCAATGTCCTGTTATTGTGGTGGCAAAGAGCAATCATTCACACAAATGTACAAATGTACTTTTTAGTTTCCAATTTTGTTTATGAACCTTTTGGGAAAGAAAGTGTACAGTCTTTCACTTTGTTTTTAGATTCTTCTATTCATGGATGTCACCCTGCATTATAGCCTGGCAGCACCTCCCTTTGGGACAATGGCTCCTTGTCAGGATCCGACAAGTAGATTTGGGACAGGAGTCTGCAGTAGACAGTTACTGTCTCTGCGTCTGTAGTGTTAGCTGTCCAAAGATATTGCTCATCCTCTGAATGTAAACACAGCACAAATAAGTTTCTGTAAAGTCTGATGGTCATAAAGGTCAAGTTTAAGTCAAGACAGTCTTTCAGATTTGAAAGGTAATCATAAAGAATATTTTGTGCTAATTTTAGATTAATTCAAATTCTTCCATTTCGATGCATGAACCAGTGCATCCTTACCCTGAACATTACCTTCCAATTGTCATTTTGTATTAGATCTCCCTTAACGTATACAAAGCACTTGACGGATATCCTCGCATGCACACACGCAAATTTCCCTTTTGTCCCTGACACAGCCCTCCAGGTCTTTCTGTTGTTGTTTTCCTAGCGCTAGCCCAATGTCTCTCCTGCAAGCACTTTCTGACCTTCAGTACCAGTGTCCAACCTTCATCACTGTCTCATGTCAAGTCCACACACCCAGGCTTGCCTACACACACACACGCACTTTTCCAGAACTCATGCCAGGTCCCAGCAAGACTCAATGTTCTTCAATCTTATTGTTGTATTCAGTTGGTGACTGTGTACCAAATCCAACAAAATACTAGAATATGCTGCGTTTTTGGATTCGGATGTCTTCTCAATAGTATCTCAACAAGCAAGACTTATTTGATCAACCAGCTTCATCAGAAAGATTAATCCTGGTCTTAACTGCTCTTGTCAGCTGAAACACGCTCGTCCACATTCAGCGTGTCTAGATGTTTTTTATTTTTTTTTTTCTGGTTTGGGATGTGGATCAGGCCAGTGGAGTCATTGCACCCAGGGCCTCAAACTACCAGAGGCCTCCAAAGCCTTCCACATTGGAACCCCTGACTTCCAAAGAAAGAACACCAGGGCCCTTGATGCATAGAGAGGTGGGCCAGGCTACTATTTTTAGTTGTTTAAAGGGGTGATGAACTGAGAAATCAAATTTTCCTTGAGCTTTTGACGTCTAAGAGGTCATCATATTATAAGAATATCCTGTAAGTTTCAGAACTGAAAATGTTCTTGTTAGTCCAATAAAAGCTTTTATTGACACCAGGCTCAGCAAACGACTAGTTTTTAAAAGTGGGGAACTATGATGTCAAAGAAGGTGAAACACCACCCCCGCAGAAGATCAACACCTACTTCAACACGGCTGTTAGCCCACCGATTCGCGCATTGCGCGCATAGCTAAATAACATAGGCCTACCTCGTAATAACAAACCTGATCAGAGCTACCGAGCAATACAGAATATTGTGCAGTGCCTGATTGTGGAAAAAGACAGTGGCTGCATAAGCTTCCTCTGGATTCCAATAGGACTGCATGGATAAACATTATTTTTAATGACGTTCCAGCTGATGAGGTAAAACATTGTTCCGTCTGTTCGCTTCATTTCACTGAGGAATGTTTTGTAATCAGAGACTGGAATTTGCAGACCGATTAAGAGTAAAGAACGGTGCTGTGCCGTCTATATTGGATCTGACCGGAATGGTGCAACACACGGACTCTGGGTCAAACATGTATGGGCGAATCATTCCGGTTGCCATTTTACAACATTGGACGTTTTCAAAACAATTTCCCCCAAAGTGCATCGAATTAATGAGTGAAACTCATTATAATATCGTCGCTGCCCAATGAAACTCACGTATGTCCAAAACGGTTACTTTTCAGGAAGTGAAAAAAACATGTAATTTCAAAAGCAGCTGAACGTAGCGTTGTCATGCTTGGCACAACATCTTTAAATGTAACCATATTCTTGCCAGTGTCATGATATAATCCATATTTTACCCAAAATCGAGTTTAAATGGACATACGTGCATATTGTATAGTAATGGTGGTCGATACGCGTTCTCCGATCATTAATTAGAATGACCAAATCGCGTTTCATATTGACAGATGAATAGGCTACGCTCAGTTTATTAAATACGCTCGGTTTATTAAATATCTCTTGCAAACTATGAAGAGACAATGAATCAATACACTGGCATGGATGGCGATGCTAGACTGATACTTTATTTACACAATCCTACCGTAATTTGTCGGAAATTAGCTGCATTTTATTACAGATATGAGCTGCATTTTATAATCAGCTAATTTCAATTTTAAAGAAATACATCAATAAGAGAGTGTGGCAACAGCCTGCCCTGTAATATCACTTCGTTTCTTTACTTGAAGATGATTGTGTGATTGTGAAGATGATTGTGTCTGTGACTTACTTTCACTTTTGAAGCAGCTGCTCATCTGCGGTGATGCGTGTCGCAGTAGCGCCGTCATATCTGACTATAACGTGTCATAGCCTGTATAACACGCTCTCACTCGTTTATTTTTTTTAGCATTTTTGGGAGGAGTAAAATATACATATGTGGTTCAACCAGATTGCGTTTACACCTAGTAAAGATCCGAACACAATGCGAGCCAGACTACCTCCAGATGGTCAGGCAGATCCGATTACAATCCGATCACGACATATTTATACCTTGCATTAACATGTCTTTTTTATTATCCGGATAACTTATCTGGATACAGATCGCATTATAATACCAGGTGTAGGGGTCTCAGAGACGAGACCGGCGAGAAACTTCACGAGACCGCGAGATGCCTCCACAGGGCGGGGAGATACCATACTGTCTATGGGAGATACGCTGCGTGATTGACAGCTTTGACAGCAAATGGAAATACGTGGAAATCAGATGACATGATTTCACAACTTTTCATTGGTCATTTAGATAATGTGACGCATGCTGTATACGGAAATGAACCTGGACATTCTATCCGTGAAAAAATCTCAAAATCGTCAAAATGGACATACGCGGTTTTCATCGGACAGCGACAACATGCAAAACTGTTATCCACTCACAGCAGCTAGGCTTTTTCAGCTAGGCTCAAAACTAGGGTACAAAATAGCCTATTACTTATTCAGTTTGATGTTTTTGAATGCTAAAACCAAGCGAACGTGATAAGTTGACCTCAGACAACAATATAATACAATTTAAGAAGCCAGTTTGACCCCTTTAATGTTAGCCTACCAAACATGTTTCCTTATCTTGTTGCTTAACATAACAAATGGCCTTTTTAGGGGGACTTCAGCTGCATCGGAGAATCCTGCTTTCTCAAGAAAGTTCATCATTTTCATGTTTTGAAATCTTGTCAGTTTAAACATTCAGCTTATTAGTAGAGAGTACAAGACCTGTAATGGCTTGGTTAGATACGGCAGACATTCAAAATGTTTACTGTTAGTCTGCCTTCAGGAACAAGGTTAAACAACCTGTTAGAACATCATGTGTGTGAGGCACAGAGCCTCAGCCTACTTTTCATCTCTGTTAATCAAACATGCTTGTGTTTGTACCAAATTCTTATAAGACAGTGTTTTTCTCCAAGCCATGACATGATATATCTTTCTATAATACGCTTTTTCTGTTGCTCACGGAAATAGACATCTTTCCGGAAGTTTCAACAAGTCAGAAAGTTCTGCCATTGTGTGAACGTTCTCTTATCTGATGAATTTGACAGGTTGAGGACATGCCTACAGACCTAAATCCAAGTTATTATCCAGAACACACCAATCTTCTCTTTCTGTCCATCGGCCATATGCTTTCACATATACACATCCTGTTTGAGTAAAGAGGTTTTGCTCCTGTTGTATAACACATTCTGTCACTCATACCAATGTTTCAAGGCTTATGAAGACATATCTCTGACAGACATTTGTTGCTGAATTATGGCTCCGAAAAACATCACCAGGGAGTAAAACAATAATAATTACGATGGTGGGAAGGGGAAGATGGTGCAACAATAAGTCTGCCCGAATGTCTGCTTGATGTAATTAATCAAAGGCATTACCCAGTGTGCACTGCTTCCATTCATACTTATCTCTTCTACTGCTGATGAGGTCCCTTCTTGCTCTAGTACCACAAAGGGTTGAGGGTATTGTTCTGGAGTGATGGGTGAGGCACATGCCTGATTTGGCAATGACTATTTATAGATGGAGATATCAAGCATGCTGACATTTGACCATTTTCAGATTATCAACATTGGCCAAAAAGGGTCTTAAGGACGGCCTTGTTTCATCTGTCTAACCATGACATTCTACCTACCCAAGTCTTCCAGGATAGAGGGGATAGTATAGATACAAGGATGGTTGTCATGTCAGGGGTTATCCCAGCAAACAAATTTAGGTTCTGGGAATGTTAGTTTTTGGTTCCAGAACGTTCCTAGAACTTTCCCTTAAGGTTAAGGGAACGTTCCTGGAAAATTCTCCTTACGTTGGGCGGCACTGGCTCAGTGTTTCATGTAGGTTGGGTTGGTGGTTCAATCCCGGTTCCACCTGACCAAGTGTCGAGGTGTCCATGAGCAAGACGCCTAACCCCAGCTGCTCCCAACGTGCTGGATGGCGCGTTGGGCTGACACCGCTGGATGGTGCGTTGGGCTGGCGCGTTGCGCTTGTATGGCTGACACCGCCATCGGTGTGTGAATGCGTGTATGAATGGGTGAATGTTAGGCAAATTGTAAAGCCCTTTGGTGGCCATTGGGTCTATGAAAGCGCTATATAAAGGCAGTCCATTTACCATTTTTACCATTTTTACCATTTTACGTAAAAAAATGGAACACTAAAAATAACCTACATGGAACATCCCTATAATGTTCTTGTTTGGTTACAAAAAAATAACCTCATGGGACCATTCGGGAACTTTCAGGGGAACGCTCTGTGTTTGCTGGGATGGGGTTAAAGATATGAACGGCCATGTGGGAAGGAGCTTTGTGGTTGGCCTCCTCTACTACCAATGGCTAGTTAACTTGTCGAGTTCAGGCAGGGTTTGGGTATTTCTTCAAATTTTAACAATGAATTCATTGTTTCGTGAGCCACCTCATTCATTGGTCACAGTTTATGTATTTATGTACCTAATTGTTTTACCTAATTAGTTTTTGCTAGCGGTAGTGAACGCATTGTGGATGAGTACCTATCTCTTGTAATTATTGATGACTCTGCTTCTGAATTCGCATAGATTGGAATAGCACTGTCTCTGTCAGGTACAAGACCCTAACATATTGGAGGTGTAGTATAATAGGACGGTAAGAATGTCTTTGCGCTTCAGCTAGTGTCAATTCATTTTGCTTTTGTCTGGTGCCAGCCACTGCAGCCATTGTTACGCTCCTCACTGATGGAATTGGATTTCTTTCCCCATTCCTTCTCTCTGCGTGCTAGTAGGGAACCTCATATGTTGTGAATGGGGAAACTTAATTACAAAAGCCTCCAGATGAACTTACCCTTTTCTGTTATGTTTTTAGAATGTCATGATGTTAAAGGGGAAATGACACCTGCTTGCTCACATTGAGCATTGTTCTCGATTTAACCTGTGTCCTTTGCCACAACATGAACAAACTCTCACCTGAGGAGTGTGGCCATGGTTCAAAAAGCTTTGAAAACTTTCCTCCAGTGGTTGTTCTTCCTGTTGCTCTGCTATGCCATCAGTCTTAATGTAAGATCTCATAGCAGGCTAATAACTTGTTCAGGGTCTAGTTCTCCGAACCCCAAAAAAACAGCCCGGTCACAAATTGTTCACGCTGCAAATTCATTATCCTCTGATGTTTGCTGACAATGAATTTTAAATGGCTGCCTCTGCATGCCTTACCGCACAGAAAAGACACACATTTAGCGGTGTGTGTGTGAGAGTTTGCTCTGAAATGGCAATGTGGCCTTTACCTCCCAGGCTTATGCACTCTCGATCGCTCTTACAAATTTAACATGAGTTATTATGGCATTAGGCCAGGTACCAAAATACAGAAAGGTCACATTTTTAATACCTTTTCCCAACACATGGTAATCAATTTCAGTCCAGCTAAAGCTATAAAAATGTATATGTATCCCTAACATGGTTAAACTACACAGTTCCCTTTCAATAACTTTATGTCATTAGTTGTGACCTCCATATATCGCAGCTCTGAAACTTCATAATCTCAGTGGAGAAACGGGCCCACGAGGTCAAACTCCAGAGCCCAGCCACATCCATCCATCTTCTCATTGTTGTAAATTAAAATGGGAGTCGCGGTCTGTGTAGTTCGCCGATCGGCACACAAACAAACACTTACTCGTGCACTTCAAGAACCCAGCCAGCTGCTCTCAGAGCAACACAAACCTGAGCTTAATCCTTCTTCTTGGAGTCGAGGTAGCGTTAAACTAACTGGAATGAGTGCAGTGCGCTGGCTAAATGGAGGGAAACAGCCATTCACAATGTCCCCATAAACTGCCTGTCTTGTAAACTGGAGGATTAAAGCGTATGAAATCCCCGTCCTCATACCCTCTGAGACAAAGCAGAGCCAGCCAAACCACTCAACTCTCGCCCTCAGCGACTGGATCACTCCCCCTTGCCCCAGGGGTTCCGCCCTTGGAGCGTCATAAATCTCCACAAAGCCACCCTGGCATGCATTATACAGTATGGACCTACTTAGAGATTTTCATTTTTCATGAGGAATGTTTGTGAAGCTTTACATGCTGACTGGCCCCAGGCATTCGCAGGCATCACAACAAACAAAGTGGCAATTCATACCCATAATGCCACTGTGTGCGATTTACTTTAGCATTCCCCTCACTGATTCTAGTCAAGGCCTTTAATTCCACAGGAACCCAGAATATTATAATACACTTTTAATAGCAATGTACAGACAATATTATATGACATAACAGTGCAAAAATTTAAACCACATTACTGTCAGAGAGCCCTGTAAATGTGTAACGTGAGGTGTTGTAGCCTGTAGGGTTAGTGACGAGCCGCTAAGCAGTCGCTAACCAGCCTAAAGTGAACTGACCCATTCAGAGGGCCGTCACCACAAGAGAGTCTATTACGGGGATGAGTGGAGTGGTGAAGTGCGGCTTCATTTCTATTCAGCACATGTACCCGACACATGGGGGGAAGTACTTTCCAAGGAGCACGGTCAGCACTGACTGGCGGAAGCGATTTCCTCCCTCACCACTCCCTGAATTTATCAGCCACAAGATTTTTTTTCCTCCTACCTTTTTGCCTCTCGTCTCTCTCTTTCTTTTTTTCAACTTTTTCCATATTTTTCATATGTCTTTGAGATGACTTTGTATTTTTAATGTTTTGTTCGCTTTGATGTTATGGGAAGATTATGAATGTATTGCTTTTTTTTCTTTTATATTAATTACTGAGACTTGCTGATCAGGGGTGCTTTTCACAAAAGCATCAGATGCTTGATCAGAGAGACGTTCAACTATGTCAACCACCCAGAAAACCATGGCAATAGCATGGGCAGTAATACTATTTAATCATTTAGCTGGCGCCTTTATCCAAAGTGACTTTACAATTGCTTTATATATCCAGAGGTCGCAGTGCTTCAGGAGCGACTAGGGGTTAAGTGTCTTGTAATATACAGTACGGTCAAAGGTTTAAGTTCGGTAAGATTTTTTATGTTTTTAAAAGAAGTCTCTTCTGCTCAACAAGGCTGCAATTTTTTGATAAAAAAATACACACAAAAATCACAGTAATATTGTGAAATATTATGACAATTTAAAATGACTTTTTATGTTAATATATATTAAAATGTAATTTATTCCTCTGAAAAAAAGCTGAATTTTCAGCATCATTACTCCAGTCTTTAGTGTCACATGATCCTTCACAAATCACTCTAATATGATGATTTTATGCTCCAAAACATGTATGATTATTATCCATGTTGAAAACAGTTTTTTACATTTTTATTTCAGGATTCTTTGATGAATAGAAAGTTCAAAGAACAGCATTTATTTAATTAGAATCTTTCTAACATTATAAATGTCTTTACTGTAACTTTTGATCAATGTAACTCATCCTTGATGAATAGAAGTATTGATTTCTTATTTATTTCCCCCAAAAATAAAATACAAATTCTTACTGACCCCAAACTTTTTAAAAGGGTAGTGTTTAATGTAACAAAAGCTTTCCATTTCAGATAAAAGCTGTTCTTTTGAACTTTCTATTCATCAAAGAATCCTGAAAGTAAAAATGTAAAAAACGTGTACTAATAATCATACATGTTTTTGGAGCATAAAATCATCATATTAGAGTGATTTGTGAAGGGATCATGTGACCCCTGAAGACTACGAAAGTAATGATGCTGAAATTCAGCTGTATTTTCAAAAGGAATGAGATTACAGTTTAATATATGTGTAATTATAAAAAAAGTTAAATTGTCATAATATATTCAGCAATGTGTACTGTGTTTTTTGTGTATTTTTATCAAACACAATTCAGCCTTAGTAACAGAAGACTTAAACACTCATAAAATATCTTACCAATCTGGGCTTTTTTGAGCCGTTGTGTGTGTATGTATATGTATATGTACACCTTCACCAGGCCACTTTATTGAGGTACACCTGTCCAACTGCTCGTTACGCACTTACATTCTCT
>JAQIUQ010001742.1:172500-200000 GCA_030378365.1 Hybognathus amarus | reverse complement strand
CATTCTGACAGATATTACACAGGACATTTTATCTTACTTATATCTTATATCATTTAATTTTTTTTAATATGTGTATATTCTATACAATCTTCCAATTATTTTGAAACTATTTCAGATAAACCTACATTCATAAAATGTGATTGATCTCTTCAAATATATGTAAGATCTTCTCTTCATGTCTAGGTGGGTGATTCTTGACCAAAAAATGATGAAATATGGCTATAAGACAAAAACATAACTCTTTAAGGTCAAAGATTATAGTGTTATACGGCAAGGCTGCTTTTTCCAAGAATTGTGACACTAGTATTCTTTTAATCAGGTGAACCTTACAGAAAGAAAATAAAGTTCCATGTCAGGTATATATATATATATATATATATTAGGGATGTCACGGTACCAAAATTCCAGTAGTTCGAATTACCGATCACCATTAAAATGTCACGGTTCTCGTTGCCAATTTTCGGTACCACAAGCAAAATTATTTTATTTTATTTAACTACTTGAAAAAAAATATATTAAGATTAAATTCCATCACTTATTATTTATGATGGTACATTTATTGAAAGCATTAAGGGCTACATGCTGTTTAAACGAAAATATTGAGTACTGAGAAATATTGCTTATAATAAAAATCAAGTGAAAAATACAGCATTCAGTGGATTTAGGCTACAGTGGTATTTTTAATAAATGGAGGCGATAAGTTAAATATATTGTACAGTAGCCTAAGATAATTGTTTCTGACCAAACTTTTATTTTGACGGGTTGCAGTAGGAGCCCTTTGACTTTCTGTGCGTGTTATGATATGATATGACCCTATGGATATGGCGATAGTTTTTCTCAAATGAAACGGTAAAATGCTTATGAAAGTGACTCGAAGAGTGAGAATCATGAATCATGTCATCGTGTACGTGAGGCAGCAGAGACTGAAAACAGCGCAAGCGTCATCTTGTTTCAGTGTTTGTGTGTGTGAGAGAGAGTTACATGAAACCACGCGTCTGACTCTGCGCCGTTAATTCACATAGAGACAAGCAGAACATGCAGGGCTCATATTTAAACGGTAAAATGCCATGAAGTGACTCTGCGAGATGAATGGATCATGAATCATGTCATCATATCATGAGCAGCAGAGCTGAAAACAGCGCAAGGCATCAGCTCTCGTGTTGTGTGTGTGTGTGTGTGTGTGTGTGTGTGTAGTGCTGGGCGGTTTGACCAAAAATTGATATCACGGTTTTTTTCAAAATCAGTCATAGCGGTTTTTCGGTTTTTTTCGAGTTCGGTTTTTTTAATTTATTTTTTATGCATAGTCAGGTGTTCAATGCATTTTCTACTGGTTAAGAGAGGAATTACTGCAGTAAATTGACTTTAGATGGTCTATTTTACTGTCATTAGTGAATATTGTAGAATAATTCCACACTAGTAATACAGGTTTGCATGGCCCAGAAAATTATGCTGTTTACAAATAGAGCCATTCATGATTCTAATGAAGTGAGGAAATCAAAATGCAAAGACAACTGCAGTCAAAATACAGAACTTTTATTTTAAACAACACAATTAGAACAACTTGGAATACTTTTGCTAGTTCAAGTACAAATCCAGGAACATTACGTGCATTCAAATAAATATAAAAGGAAATCTTGTCTCGCATTGCTTTTGAGGTCTATTAAAGAAATTAAAACAAAATTATGCAACTTGCATTAGTTATTCCTTCAAAAGTATTGCTTCAAAACCAGAACAAACATAAAATAAATATAAAGTGCTAACTTACTTGGCACACAGGATTATCCTGTAAGTTATAATGGAAACAATATTTGGCTCGACTTTTCTTTAGCTTTCCCCGTGTTACATGCTGATGTGGAGGGCGCTAAATCCGCGGCTGAATCCGCGGCTGATTTAATACATTCTTGATATTCCAAGACATGTTTGCGGCTAAGGCGCTGGAGCAATTTGCTTGTGTTGCCGGGTCATTCTCCCAGCGGAGAATTTTAGCCCTACAGCACTTAAGTTACATAAAATGGTTGTTTGGTCGACGTCGGATTTTTGGAAAACAAAAAACCTCCAAACAACAGACCCGGCTCCTCTTTTTGGCACAAGTTCTTCTTCGGTGTCATCACTGTCATGTTGTACTAATTCTTCAGCATCCATAGTCCATGTAACGTAACAGAGCGCTGCTGTTTGTTTACACTCGTCGGTGCTCAGTAGTGCAACGGGTAAAGGGTCCGTCTGAAACAGTGTCAGCGCACTCTATGGTCGCGCAGCGTAACGGTCGTTCCGAACGTCGTGTAATTAAACTGGTATGGTGGTTTATTCAAAATCAAAATCGTGACGAAAATATAAACCGGTTTTCGGTTTGAACCGGTTTACCGCCCAGCATTAGTGTGTGTGTGAGGTAGCGTAAACGTTAAATGAAAGCGCTCGTCTGCGCCGTTCATTCACAGACACAAGCGCAACATGCAGGGTTTATATTTAAATAGTCGTTTTGCTGTTTAATATACACAGAAACCACATCAGCAGCGCCGCTGCTTTCATGAAGAGGACGCAACTTCACGCCCTTCGTGCATGCATGCGCATCCAGATCCGGGTTTGACCGGGTATTCGGTACCACCGGACTTGGTACCGTGACGTTTAAATTTTTTTAGTACCGACTTGGTACCGAAGTACCGAATATTTGACAACACTAATATATATATATATATATATATATATATATATATATGGAATGATATATTACAATATTGAATAATGCATAAGTAATTGCTGCTTTACAAATATTGAAAAGTGTGTAACTATTTACTGTTATACTAATGTGTATTCGCATGAGTTACTGCTACACAAAGTAATTGAGTTGAGTTCACAAGGAAATTTGTGTTTGTATTACTTAAGGGCGTATGTTGAAAACATGTAAAGTCTAATTGTTCAAACAAAATAAATTTTCTAAATACTCAAAGAATTGAGGGAACTATTTCCATCTGAATTTTGAGTTGAGCCAAAGAAACATTTTTACAGTATGTGGAAAATGATCGCCTTAAATATCTCAAGCATGTTTTGCTTAAAATTGAGAGCAAACCGTTTCATTTCACCATTTTGGTGATCATTATTTGCTTTAGTCGAGGATCTTAACCCTTGACTTTATTATTATTTTTTAACCAGCACCTTGCAAAACATGTACATAGTTTGATGAAACACAATATTTTAATTTGTACATAGATCAGCTTAACTGAATTTGACAGCATACAACAAGAAGAATAAAGATTAAATTAAATTAAAAGAAACGAAAAAAAAACAATCAAAACCAATAAACGCATTATATCTAAATATTCATACTGTCAACAAGTTTACCAGCCAGTATTTGAAGAAAAATAGACAATTACAGAGGTGATAAAGTAGAAACTGTAGGCATTTTTAGAAAAATAAAGTATGTTCAAACAGTCCCTCTCCATATCTCACTTTCTTTCAAAGTTTCTTTCATTAAGGGATCCCTTTGATCAAACAAACTGACTCATTCTGTCTTATTTTTTCCATCACATACATTTTCCTCACTGTCCGTAGGCATTCCTCAAGTGTCGGAGGCATTTTCTGAAGCCATTTAATTGTAAAGTTCTTCTGTGCAGGAGTATGCACAGAACTAGGAGCATGTCATAGGAGGTACAGTACATTCACTTCTCATTTTTTATTAAATCAGGTTTTACTCCTAAAATAGATATTAAAAGGTCTCTGGGCATTTTATTAATGAAACCAAATACATTTGTCCAGTAAGGAACTAGAAAGAGTATGTGTAGCTACTTGTTCTCTGTACTCTCTCCAACAGGCACTGGACTGACTTAAATTAAACTATTAGTGGCTTTTGAAAATAACGATTAATCACCTTCCAGTGATATTCTTTCCAGATTTTACTACAGGTCATTCTGTGTGTTTCTACAGGTATTTCAGTACAATTCTCATCAGATCACTACCTTAAAGGAGTAGTTCACTTTTAAAAAAAATCTTTTGCTGATAATTTACTCACCCCATGTCATCCAAGATGTCCATGTCTTTCTTCTTCAGTCGAAAAGAATTAAGGTTTTTGATGAAAACATTCCAGGATTTTCTCCATATAATGGACCTTAATGGGAACCAAATGGTTCAAGGTCCAGAAGAGTTTCAAGTGCAGCTTCAAAGGGCTTTAAACGACAACAGATGATTAATAAGGGTCTTATCTTAGAACCCTTCGAGTCATGACTCAAAAAAAGATTCGTTCATTTTGATGAACGGTTTGAACAGGGAGAGTCACGAATGCTCATCACAGAACAGAGCAAGGCGAGCATTTGTGCTTATAAAACTTAAACTTTTTTATTTATTTTTTAAATGACCGATTGTTTCGCTAGATAAGACCCTTATTCATCATCTGGTGTCGATTTAAAGCCCTTTGAAGCTGCACTGAAAACTCTCATTTGGACCTTGAACTGTTTGGTTCCCATTGAAGTCCATTATATGGAGAAAATCCTGGAATGTTTTTATCAGAAAACCTTAATTTCTGTTCGAAATGAAGAAAGAAAGACATGGACATCTTGGATGACACAGGGTGAGTAAATTATCAGCAAAAGTTTTTTAAAAGTGAACTACTCTTTAAGAACTTTAAGAACCATTGACTTTTCAATGTTAGTTTTCCTCAAGCTGTTGCACTGTAACTGTGTGTCAAGGCAAGTGAACGTCATTTTTGGGTATCACAAATAGGATTGACCAGAAGTCCTGAAAAAAAATTTGTGACAGTCCCAAAATCTAAGCTGTTGTCCCAAATCCCAAAACCGGTCCTAATTGTCTTAAAAATTTGAAGCAAAATTTGACGTGCTATTTGCCTCTGGTGTGAACGCATCATTAAAGGAGTGATTGATTGGTCGCGTCACTGTGTGCAAAAAGGAATTCGGCCCGACTTTAATGTACTAATGTCGGGTGACCCAAATCATCTACACAATTATTTAGTTTTCCTATTTAATGAGACAATTTAGTTGTAATAGTAATTTTGGCATAAGGCTTATTAGCATTAGGCTATAGCCTGAAAAGTCTGATTTAGCCTGTGTAGAATTTCAGCCTGGTCTCATCTGGTCACCCTAATGACAAAAAATATTTACTGATGAGGGCTTCATCATGTAGCCTAACTCACATGTCACATCCCAAGGTTTATCGCTGATCAAAAAGTGAATGATGTAAGCTTGGTCACATAAATATTCATGTTTAACCGGCGGTATTTTACCTGCTATTCACTTTCACACAGTTGCTAAAATATCTTTGCACACTCTTCATATCACAGTCCTGCAAAGAGGACAGAATTTACACACATTTGCTGTCCTGCGGCAATACACGAGAGCAGCTGCGTTTTAGACCAAACATATGGTGACTAGTGCGACCTGGACGCATCAGTGAATGAGTGAGATACAGTATTTTGCTAGATGAAATGATCCTGTCAGGAGAATTGCACGATAACTTTATCATTTATTTTTCCGTCTGTATCATCTCAGTGAGCTTTTGTGAGGTAAGCAGTAAGATGAATTTAAGGTTTTTAAATGGAAATGGCATTTTCAAATGTATCCAGATGTTGCCTAAATGATGTCTTCATCAGTAAATAACTAACATGTCAAACCCAGTATTTTGATTGGTTTCTCTTGCAATAGCTTGCAATAGTTACAGCAGCCAGAGGCTTGGCAGCGACTGCTGAGCCGCCACAGTGTCCACTGCCCTCTCCGCTTGTTTCTCTGATAAGCTCGACAGACTTTCGCAATGACTGCATGTGAAGTGGCAGGTGGGGAACCATCAGTCATCAAGAATTCACAGGCGGTTTTCTAAGCTGTGGAAAGTTAGTGCTCACGCCATCACACACATAATGGTGGTCCTGAGACAGGCTTCACCACTTTCCGTTTAATTCTCCCCTTTCTGTCTCTTCTGTCCACCTTGTCCTTACATTTTGCTGCTGGTACAATTTTGAATGATAGTCAACAGGTCAAGGACCTAGTCTTTAAATTAAGAAGTTGAAGGTAAAGGACTAGTCTTTAAAGGGGTCATGAACCCCATTTATTATATTGTTGTCTGAGGTCAATTTATGACGTTCGCTTGGTTTTTGCATTAAAAAACATCAAAATGAATAAGAAATAGGCTATTTTGTTGGCTAAGTTGTGAGCCTACCTGAAAAACTGTCTGTTTTTATGGGCGTGCGCTCTGAAGACTTGGAAATAAACGCCCACTGCTGTGAGTGGATAACAGTTCTGCATATGTATGAGTTTAACCGCCCGTCAGATGCACGTGGGGAAGGCCGTTCCAATGTTCTCAAATGGCAACCGGATTCGCCCACAGATGTTCAACCAAGAGTCCGTGTGTTGTACAATTCCCTGTCAGATCCGATATGGGCGGCACACCACGTTCTTTCTCTAATCGATTGCAAATCCAGTCTTGTTTACAAACAATCCTCAGTGAAATGAAGCGAACAGACGACAATGTTTTACCTCATCAGCTGGAACGTCATTAAAAATAAAGTTTATCCATGCAGTCCTATTGGAATCCACAGGAAGCTTATGCAGCCACTGTCTTCTTCCATAATCAGGCGCTGCACAATACTTCTGTATTACTCGGTGCACTTGAATCCTGGTTTGTCATCGCTACAGGTACGGCATGTATGTTAGGCTCTTAGCTTTGCGTGTGATGTTACAATTCGTTGGGCAAGGCTGAACCAGCCATGTCTGAAGTAGGCGTTGATCTTCTTTGCGGGAGTGGTGTTTCTAACGACTTTGACGTCGTAGTTCCCCACTTTAAAGAAAACGACGTCATTGCTAGGCTGGTGTCGATAAAAGCTTTTATTGGACTAACAAGGATGTTTTCAGTTCTGAAACTTACCAGGATATTCTTATGATATGATGATCTCTTAGATGTCAAAACCTCAAGGAAAACTTGATTTATCAGTTCATCGCCCCTTTAAACAAAAAAGTTGAAGGATTTAAGAGAAACTGGATTACACTTTATTCGAATAGTCACTTTAGACATTCTACTAACTATAAGTCACTTTTCAACTACATGTCAACTAAGTGTCATTTATAGAGTATTAGTAGGCTGTAAGTAGACTGTGCAGTAGACTGTTAGGTCAGGGTTAGGTGTTAGGGTTCAGGTTAGGAGAACAAGTTGACTTGCTAGTTGCTAAGTTACTTAAAGTCAGACTTAGTCAGTTGAATGTCTGTTCGAGGACCAACAAAATGACAGTGTTAGCAGATATTACACACAGTCTATAATACTCTAATGATAGTTAGTTGAAATGTAACGTCAACGACCTTGTAGTTCAGTTAAATGTCTAAAGTGAATGACTATGGAATAAGAAGTGTTACCGAAACAACTGGAAATGACTGAAATCATAATTTTGCAATCGCTACTGTGGTGTTGGAATCTAGACACTCAATTCCAGTTGGCATCAAGGTAGCTTCCAGACGGGACTGTCCTATGTAGTACACGTAAGATAAAAATTATCCTGGTAAATGTGAAATACAAAAGCACTTTACACCTGAACTTTCGTTTAAAGCACTCTACCCAGCTTTGAGGACTCCTCACATTAGCTGGGTCACTCCAACCTACACTGTAGAGCTGGTAGGCAAATCCTGCTAGTAGCAGTTGTGGATGCTGTCTTTCTCTCAGCTCTCAGGTGGCGTGTATTGAGAGCCGTTAAAACGCACACTCGCCCCATTTCCACCTTTCTATCCACAGCTGTCTTTCAATGCTACACTGACGATGATATGAATGCAACAAGACTGGACAGCCAGTGTGTGTGTGTACAGACGTTAGCTTTATAACAGACGACAAGGCTTGAGTTTAAGCTTTTTAAAATCAATGTGATTAATGTTGGGGGTACTTTTTAACACTCTCTGCTTAATGATATCAAATCTGTATGTTCAGGTTCATATAATCGGTGTAAGATTCATCTTGGGAAGGAGAGGCTTTTCAGAAGGAAGTTAGCACACTGTGCTAGCACTGGCTCGGGTTAGCCATGTGTCTGTGAGCTCCTTGATCTCCGCACAGAATAATCAAAGGCTTTTTATCATCGTAGAACAAATTAGACAAGACTGTGAATTATGCTTGATAGCCATGCCTTCACCTCCGAAAGTCCTTGGATTTTCATACCTTCATGACATACTTTCAAACTTTAAGCTAGCAACAAAACTCCCTGCTCCCACAAATCTCATGCCATGTCCTTCAAATTACACTGCTACATGAAACTGTTCGCAACATGCCAACTCTTTACCCTCTGGTGCCCTCTTGACCTTTTTTCTTGCATTTGTTGGTGATTACACGGTTCTTCACACTTGACAGTAGTACGAGTTTTTTTGGACCTCTGAACACTCAACTTGACCTCAAGGGCATGTAGTAAAGTACTCTGAGTCAGATCAGGGGTCATAGAAAGGGTACCTCTTACCTGTCATAACACTAGTCATCTTGTTGAAATGTTCATCTGATTTGATAATGCCTTAATGGACTTTACCATCTCAGTCACCTTGTCACTGAGAGGAATAGCTTGCTTCAACATGTCCACTGGGAAACTAAAACGTGTTCAATAAGTGATCCCTGTTCACCTCTGAACTTCTCCCCTCAGTGGATCTATGCCATTGCTATGCATTGGCTTCCAGGATGACCATGAGTAGACACCTTCTCATTCGAGGTTAGCACTCTAGACTTCAGAGAAGCCTGTCAGGGGCAGTGAGGCATTTATAGCCTTGTCTTTGAGATGACACGGCAGGGCTCAGCCGGGTGCAAAGTACATTGTCTGTCTTTACTAGAACTATTCAGATGCACCAGATGAGACCCCATGTGGGAACTAGTTCTGCTGACAGGTCTCTCCCAAGGAGGGTCTGTATCATAGACCTTTGGACATTGCTGATGGTGTCACTCGAAAGTGCCCAGTGACCCCATTTTCCTCCATGCTTTGTTTTCGGTCCACCTTTCAATTGGAAATATGAAGCTGTGCTGATTGAATATGAGCTTTGAGTGCTTCTACTGAGTGCTATCTTGGCCTCAGATGTCAGGGTTGCAGATGTCTTCCTAGGAAACAGCTTCACATGGAACCACTTACACCCGAGTCCAACTCGACCCAGCTTCGGAGCGGGCATCGAACACCGGGTCTCCGGCGTGAGAGTCGGGCGCTCTGACACAAGGAGGCTAGAGACTGCAGGCCTTGGCGTCTGTTGTCCTGGAGCGCCTATGGAGATGGGGAATGAGTTTACTCACACAGCAACTACTAGCTGACCTCCATTACACTCACCCCCTGAACCTCACTCTCATCCGGGTCACGGCACCACGTAAGCCCCTTCCACCCCGGGTCCCACTCGAACCCGCTCCGAGGCCAGGCCTCGAACCCGGTCTCCGGCGTGAGGTGAGCTCAAGTGACTGACGTCAGCTCTGACAAGGAGGCTAAAGACGGCAGCCTTGATCGCAGTAGAGCGCGGATGAGTCGGGGAGTGAGGTTTACTCGCACATCGAACTACTGCATGGCACTCCGTTACACACACTCTTAAAGATAAATAATTAGAGTCAAATGATATCAATTAAAACTGAAAAGGGTTTAGCTATTTAATATATCTTTTGAAAACCATCAAATAAGAGGTTCGAAAAATGTGATAAAACAAACAAATGGTTCTTCCAGTGGTGGTGGAATATTGTAGGTGGTTTCCAGGGCTTTGCTGTGTTATCTAAGATATACCAATTGGTTTGATTCATGCTTTCTGCTGGCTCAAGTCAGGCCGCTGTGAGAGCGGGACAACCAGGAACAGTGTCCCAAGCCCTGTTATGATAAAAAGCCCTCAGTGGTGTTTCTGAAGGCACACAAATCAAGTACACTCCTGATTGAACTCAATTTGAAACTCCAAGGCCTGATTTAGATTTCTCAGAATAAGAGACATACAAAATGTCTCTATATTATTGTGCCTCCGCAAGAAGAGGGCTGGAAAACTTTGCTTATGGTATTGCCTACTTATTGGACAAAGGGGAGGTCCCAAATGTTGTTCTGGGCACCATTGAGAGTTTCAGCTGACACCTTTGGTCCAAGTCAAAAGTGTCAGGGATATTCTGGTCACTGGATGAGGCTCAGGTCCATTTGCGAGCAAGAGCTAAGTAATGTCTTTAATCGGGTCTCCAAAAGGTCTCAAGGTCTGTACTTGAGGGGGCCTAGTTTATAGCCTGGATGTAATTGTTGTGTAAACAAACAATTACTGAAGAAGGGACCAGTAGTCTCGGTTGCAAGAAACCTCTTTAGGCTAACAAATATTTTTACAGTTTACACCCAGTGAGCAGTTCTCATGGTAAACAGGGCCTAAGTTCAAGAAAACCTTTAGTGCTAGTCTATGAAATTTGCTGGTCCTTATATGTCTGCTGTAGGCAAAAGTCATAAGCCTGATCACTTGAGAAAGCAGTAGCACACTTCTGCCCACAATGAGCTGAAAAATTGAGATATCATTCATGCACCAGAGTTTGATACTTGTGGTTGGGGATTTGTTTAAATCCTTAACCCCCATATGAGCATCAGTTTTAGTGAGCTTGCCTTATAACAAACTCCATGTGGTCAAAATCATGATCAGTCATTTTGTTTGACACCTGAAACAATGGTCTAGCTTTTCACAGGTGACAGGTTCTGAGATTCAGACAATGTTTGATCACTTCATTCTCATTCTAATGAGGGAGACTTGAGCATTTCCACCTTTAATGTTAAGTGAACAGGAGCAGGAGTTTTACTGGGTTTCAGGTTAAGTCGACAGTCACAGTAAAGCCTTCTCGCTGTCTGAGAACAGCTGAAAATCTTCCAGGAAGCTTGTGTCAGCTGCATGTCATATTACCGATTAAGGCTGTGCATTGGAAGACAAATGCTCTGCATAATGAAGAGAGCAATATCTGCTTTTGAAGCCATCAACAATAGATTGTAATTTAACAAGGTAACTGGCCAGAGATGCCTATGAATTTTCTAATCCTTATGTGATGAGATTTTGGTCCTTTCTCTGCATTCCTTGGTCCTCAGTGCTCATGGTTTTGTAGCTAATGCATTTCTTGTGGACCATCATGCTAAAATGAAATTAAATCTTCATTCTCTAATAATCCTGTACTGCACATTTACTGTCTTCCCATTGATCTAACTTCCCATGGTGTTTTACAGTCCATACGTAAATGTGCGAGTATGGGATTACCTAGATTGTAGTCTGAGTAATACAGATTTAATGTTTCCTTGAGGTATGTGGATAATTTTAGAAATGTCATGAGCAGCATATTAAGCAAACGCTGTTCAGCAGAGAATTGGGATTCACTTTATGTTGATTTGACCCAAGTGTGATCCACTCAATTTATTCTTAACTTCCATTTATCTGCCTGAATTTGGCTATTATATTATCCCCGCAGCACAATCACTCCATTTGTATCTTCATTATCTACATTCAAGCTACTAAACAGATTGAGTTTCTAAAATGTCTGGATATAAAGATTTTATCTTACTCTCGTTTCCAGATTAGAGTTGTTAAGATTAAAGTGTCACCATGGTGCTTGTTGCCTTGACAACATAGCTGTTTACTAAAGCTCAGCCTAAGATGAACAAAAATGTATACTTACAGTGTCATTTGTTTTATGGGCTTAACAAGACATGTTAATTGTGTTTGAGGCTTAATGAGGATTCGGATAAAACAGAACCTGTGGGCTGATATCAATTGAATCAAGTATATATTTTTCATGATCGGTTGACTAACATATTAATAGAGAAAGAGAAAACAACCCACAAACAAATAAGGATTATGGCAGTTCTGTCATCAAACACACATCAGTTTCTTCTGTTTTTTTTTTTTTTCATGTGTTTCTTCTCACATTCCTGTCTCTCATTTCCCCAATATTCTTAATTTATTCTGTTGTGTTCAATGAAGGAATGTTTTGGAATGACAAGTGGGTAAGAAAACAAAAAGTTTAAATTTTGTTTCTTTAAGGTTATTTTATCCATAGCCTATCCATCACGTTAACATTGATCTACAGAACAAGACCTAAAAAAGAACTTGCTTTGGGGAATTGATTGAGCAGGCAAGAGTGTAAATAATATATAAAGTTTCCAGATTTTAATCTTGGAATTCTGTCATAGTTGTTGAGGCAAGAAGAAATGGAGCAACAGAGAAAGCTGCGCATTTCTGACAAGCTTCATAGTTGTTTTTCCTCCATGTAATTGATTTGCACTTCCATTTGTTTTTGATTTTTCACGCAAAGCAACAGCCGAGATGATAGATGAACTTCTGTGAAACCCTCCAACCACAATCCTCCATCTACTGGCTTACTCTCTCTCTCTCTTCTCTCTCTCTCTCTCTCTCTCTCTCTCTCTCTCTCTCTCTCTCTCTCTCTCTCTCTCTCTCTCTCTCTCGCGTCCTGGTGAAATGTTTGTCAGCGCTCTTTGATGTCTTGCCTGTGTGCTTAATTATTAAAGTGTTAATTAGAATATCTTGTCTTATGATGGCAAAGATTTGAATAGGGACTGTTATTTTAATTATCCTGTGTGTAAACTACACTACTGATAAAAAGCAACATTAGACTATGTACACTTACACAAACACTGTAGGGCATTATAACTGCAAACTGCCTGTCTATGTTTGTGTACACACACACAAAAAAACAATTTATTTCTGGTTATCTTTAGTCCGCAACCCATTCTGAAGCACAAAATATCTGTCGTGTTCCATATGGATCTAAACTATGGTCATATGGTTTATGATTCAGTCGTACTGCAAGGTATGTTACAGCTTTGTTGAACTTAAAGGGGAAATGAAGGAGTCAATGAAGTTTACATTAATTTACAAGATGGATTTCCTCTATAATTAACAATTAAATAAGAAACGTGACAAATGTAAACATATAAAAGAAACATTATATACTTTCACCACCAGGGCGGCGCCATTGTGCAGTATTCTATCATGTGATGTCACGGGGTTGGTTGGTTTTAGTTTAACAGGCTCTGGGCAGTGAATATCCCGACATCAAACTGTTTACACCACAGTGTTTTGACCGCAAACAACTACATTAGCATTGAGCTCAGTTCATTGTTACAGCTGTTTGGCTAATAATGACTGTACCTTATAAGGTACAGTCATTATTAGCCAACCAGCTGTAACCATGAACTGAGCTAATGCTAACTTAGTGTTTAGCTAACTTAGTGAAGTTTATTAGTACCAGACAAAAAGACGACGTCTAATGTTATATGTTAAGAAAACTGCACATAGAAACATTGTTCACAATGTCTGCCATCATATTCCCATCTAGGAATATAATTTCCTGGCGCGAAAGATATAACGTTTTCTCTTTTATATGTTTACATTTGTCATGTTTCTTGTATAATTGTTGTATTATAGTGGAAATCCATCTTGTAAATCATGTAAACTTGATTCACTGCTTCATTTCCCTATTAAATAGTCAGTTCACCCAGGAAGGAAAATCCTGTCATTCATTACTCCTCATCATGTCCGCTCCTAACCGGTGAGACTTTCATTCATCTTCAGAACACAAATTAAGATATTTTGATGAAATCTGAGAGATTTCCATCCATCCATTAACAGCTACGCAACTACCATTCTGATGCTTGAGAAAGTTCATAAAGAGATTGTAAAACTAATCCATGTGAATTGAGACTCGAATCACTTTATATGATGAACAGATTTAATTTAGGCTTTCACAAGAGTAGGCCTACCACAGCATGCGTGTAGTGTTGACATGAGAGGATCATTGTTTCGTGAACTTATGTAATTTATGTGTTTAGGAAGATTCAAAGAGGTTTGAACAAACCTTATGCATCGCTTCATAAATTGAGGTTAAACCACTAGAGTCACATGGATTACTTTAATGATGCCTTTACGACTGTTCTAGGGCTTGGAATTGGTAGTTGCGTAGCTGTCAATGGAGGGACGGAAACCTCTCAGATTTCATTAAAAAGATCTTCATTTGTTCTGAAGATGAACGAAAGTCTTAAGGGTTTGAAACGGGGTAAGTAATTGATGACAGAGTTTTCATTTTTGGGTGAATGATCCCTTAAAGGGATACTCCACTTTTTTTTTTTTTAAATAGGCTCATTTTACAACTCCCCCAGAGTTAAACAGTCTGGGTTTACCATTTTCGAATGTATTCAGACGATTATTTGATATTTAGAAGAATATCAGTAACCAGACAGTTTCTGAACTCATTGACTTCCATATTATATATTTTTTTCCTACTATGGAAGTCAATGGGACCAGAAACTGTCTGGTTATAATATTCTTTATATTGTCTGGCTAATATTCTTCTAAATATCAGAAAATCGGCTGAATGGATTTGAAAATGGTAAAACCCAAGTGTTCAACTCTGGGGGAGTAGTAAAATGAGCCTATTTCCAAAAAAAGTGGAGTATCTCTTTACAAAGACCTCCTGAGTATTCTTGCACATACCATGCAAAACCATGTTACTGTATTCCATTACAGGTTTATATATATATATATATATATATATATATAACCAGAAGAAAACTTATTGATTATGACAAGACTTTTTCCCTTTCAAAAGCTACAATTGATGCTGTGCTGCTATAGTCCACTGCAATATAATCAGGCTGATTTTAGACCCAGTACTCCCCTTTCAACAAAAGTCCGGCACCGATCATCCAACATGTTGAATATTTACGATCAGAAATGCTGTTGTGTGGTTGGACCCCGAGGACAAACACACACTCTGTAGACTGGCGGAAGCGAGCTGGCGGAAGACGGAAGCATAACAATCCCCACAGATTTTCTGTAAAAAGCGGTCCAATCACTTTTATCGCCATTTCTTCATGTCTGTCATCCGCCATGTTTGTTTACACTAAAGTCACTTTTGACCGCGAGAGATTTAGTTCACAATCGGGACTATGGTTTCTGAATCTTAGTGTGTGTTGTGCTGTCTTGGTCACATTGCGGCACACATAAGAACAAAACGGTTACATCTATGATTTTTTGTATTGTTTGTGGTTTCTCACATTTGGAAAATCTGATGTTTTAGTATGGGCCAGCCTGAATCCCATGCTTACACAACGTTTATCCCCGTGAAATGACTTGCACATATACTTTTGCATTGCTGTACACTTTTTTTGCTTGTTTTCAGAAGCTGAGCTATGAGTCGAAATGATTGACTGTGGCAATCAACAGCCAGTCTCAGATGCTGCTAATGAAGCTTAACTTGTATTGAACTCAATACATCCTTTTATATTGTTATTGACAGACTTGGGAACATGGTAAACCCACTTCAAATATAGCACATTGCAAAAAGCACTTGCATATTCAGCTTTAAAGGCTCTGTGGATGACTTGAACGGGATAAAAGTAGGTTAATACCCAGTAATTAGTGGCTCTGAAGTGCTTTGCCGTGTCAGATATTTCAGATCAGTCGATGATGTAACAAACTGTCACCCATGCATTTCTCTCTGCATTATCAGTGTGGTTTCTGTTTTACCTACAGCAAGCTGTCTACGTTCTCTGAGGCTCATCCAGTTGGTAGGCACCTCCATTCCCCTCACATTCATATCTTTTTATGAGAGCTTTATTAGGAGCTGTTAGAGGGGTAGAGGTGCTTTAGTTTAATTATCAGGCCGATGCCAGCTGCACTCGTGTGGTGTTGTCTGGCATAAAAGGCTGCTCAGCAGAGCTGGCTATGAATCAATGGATAATAAAAATGTTTGCTAAGTCTGTCTCTGACATAGAGGCTGTGTTAACGCGGGTAGCCTCAGGGGTTTCTTCTTTTGCAGAATGTCAAAAACATAAATACTCTCTGGAAAGGAAAAAGAATTCCCTCTTATACCAGAAAACTGTGAAATCAAGCTTGAAGAATGTTATATATATATATATATACTCATGCATAAACATGCTGATATAACGCCCGTTTAACATTTTTACTGTTGCTCACTTGTTGACAAAAATAAACATTAAAGAGGCGTAGTGTTAATGGGACACGGGACCTATCTTTTGTTGTTCCTAGAAAGACATTCCTGTTGTCAGACTTGAGTCACCTTTAAAGCTGAAGTGTGTAATTTATGCGTCTTACCATCTTTGGAAAACAGTCTCGATAAGTCGAACCACGAACGACATGCCAAGTAAGCTGAACTGTATGAACGCCATTTGTGGTTCGACTGGTCGAAACTTTTCCAAAGATTGCTCCTGTCTGTATACATGAAGTGAACTGTCTTTATAAAATATCTTCTTATTAAATAGTCTGTACACTTACAAAGTTCGCAATGCTTCATTTTGCATGTATGGACCCTTATTATGTTACTGTGTTAGTGTGGGGCTATTTTGAGCCTTGTTAGTGGTATTAACAAGTGATTTCTTCTTAATTATTATATGCCCCCATTACTAGCATTAAAACAGTTTTTAGAGAAAAAACTCTTTACATTCGATTATCATGAAAACAAATCTCAGAGAACGGTCTACTAGCGCCGGAGTTCTCCTTTAAGAGTCCCTCGAGAGCTAAATGAACTATTTCTTTTATGATCCCTTAGATGCATTTTTCTCCCATATTGGCTGTTTTATCGTGGATGGTAGAGCCTCAATCATCCACACAGAAAGATTATCTAACTAACCGCTGAGTTTCAAAATGTCCTTCAGTAAGGCCAGGCAGGTGGCCGCCATATAAATACAATAAAGTAATCTAGTTGCTTAACAAATAAGGAGCCCAGCTAATAGCACACTGACAGAGGATTATGTCGCCACTTTATAGGAACTTGTTTAATTCGTCTTTTTGCTCAGGAGCAGAAACAGAGGACAAAGCCATGAAAGTGCTCAGCTTGGCAACTTGAATTCCATGCTGTTTCTTTTGTCCTTTTCTTTCGTACCTTCCCACAACTAGGATAGATAAAAGTCTGTAGTGTCAGCAATATCACACATTGCTCGACTTCCCAGCGTCTGCCATGTGAAAGAACGCAACAAAACTGACTGTAGACAGTGTTGATTATCAGTGCATAAAGGTTGTATTGTCTTATCTCCATGTAATGTTCTATATTTTGTATTATTGAAACCATATCACGGAAAATTTAAGAAATTAAGAATTATTTTTAATAAACAATTAACCTTGGACACCTGTGGATAATTAATAAGTGGACTTAGGATGCCTTAATGTCATTTCATTTCTATCAATTTAATGCACCCTTGCTAAATATTTCTTTAAAAAAATCTTATTGACCCCAGACTTGTAAATGTTAGTGTAAATATTCAACATTTTATGAAGAAATGTAATATGAACGAAGCAGAATGAAAAGAAAGAAATCCTCTTACTGTAGCTCTGAAATCATATTGATGCACCAGGTTTAATTAAAAGACAATGATGTTTCACTTCATTGATGTCAAACATGGCCCAAAGACTCTAGACATGCCATGTTTCGATATATAAAGAATACGGATGATTTAACAACTAGAGTAGAGGGAATTGTTTTCATTCTAAGAGTATGACATGGTTGTCTCAACCACATTTTACTTCAGTAAACCTTGATTAACAAGGAACAAAATAAAGTTCTACTTTAGCATAGAATACGTCCGTTTAAAGGTTGTATCAGTGATTGTGGGTGTCGTCACTTCTGTTTGTGTTTGAAGCGAAAATTCTATTTTATTTATTTATTTATTCATTTATTTAACAGGGACCATACAGTCAAACACTGTCACAGTACAAAGCCTGTAACTGATGCACAGCATATAGAGTTTAATGCTAATTAACAACTCCTGTCCCTGGTTGGGCATTTCTAAGTACATTATAAATAGAGACATACAAATTTAAAACATTCACATTTCTTCAAACACACACACACACAACCAGAAAAAGAACAATAGTTAAAAATGGTTACAGTTTTGGTTTGCCTTTAGCCACAACTTAATCCTGGAAGTGAACTTTTTCAAGTCAGATATGACCTTAATGTCCAATCCCAAACAAACCAAGTTAGCTCGCCCCTCCCTCCCGTTTCGTGCATCAGTGAAAAACTCACACACTAAATCCCTCCAATCTGATATTCGCGTACAGCGATCCAAGTATCGTCAAGCTTCACTCATAATTTTTTTAAAGAATTATATTTTCACACAGTTCACATACAAAAATAGTCAGCTCTAAAAGCTACTCACCTGTCCAGAAGAAACAGTGCAACCTTAGTGTCCGATTTAAAAATGGTCAATTCTTTCAGGTTCTCTCCACCATTCAAAAGCCTTCCCAATATTATTTGTTTATTCAACGAAAAACGACGGTATTCCCTCGCCCTAATCCTCCTGTTCTTGGGGATTGCCTCTTCCATGTTAAATGTATCTGGTCCATTGATAGCATAGGGTTGATAGACGCTGGCTTATTCTTCAGCTTCGACTTCGCATACAGGTGCCGTGACGAGCGCAAAAACAAACACCCGCCGCCATCTGTGATTGGTTAGAACACTGCTTACTTTGATTTCGAGTGGTGGTTGTACCCATTTGTTTTTGTGTGTAGATCTCAGAGCCTAGGCTGCCTACAGAGACGTGGATTTATGACAGCCTGCTTATGGAGCCGGCAGCTAGCGGATTGTTAGCAAAGATTAGATGAATGTGATCATTTTTGTTTGGGAAATCGCTGATACAACCTTTAAAGGTAAAATAAAGTTGACAAAGCTACAGCAGTTGCCAAGTCAAAACTGTTTCTGTTTGTATCCGTTATGTCTGCTGGTTTTTATAATGTTGTCAGACCTCTACATATAATCACTGTTACAATCTCCACTTTAAAACCTATTGCATGCATGTATTCAATGAGCATTTTCTCTCCTCAAAAGCAATCTATTAGCATTCAAACCATTTGACTATAGTCAGAACATCTATTGATTTGAATTATACTCCCACAGGAAACCCTTTGTACAACTGATGTTCAAGCCAGGCTTTCCCGTTAGTATCAGTGTAGAGACCATCTAATGTTTACTGACACCAGTGCTTGAGTGGTAATGATCGCCTCTGGTTCTTCCACCGTGTTTGTCTCAATGATGGCCGCCAGTGAACTCCAATCAATAACGCAGCCTGAGAAGCCCTTCATGGCATGTTTCCTTCCTAGTCTCGCCTGAGCAGTCGTCGGCACCTCAAGAGCAGTTTTCCTCTCTGCCTGCTCTGGTCAGCCTCACTCCCTTGCTGAAAACACTGCTTAATCTAGCCTAAGGTGGTTTTCTGGTCTTAGTCGGGCTGGTCTGGGAGTTTTAGATGCACTCTCAGTAAAAAGGTCAGGAAAGCTGTCACTGGGACTGTACCTTTCTGAAAGATACACTTTTGTACCTAAAGGGTACATATTGGTACCTTAATGGTACATATTAGCACCTATATGGCCATATTAGCACCTATGTACATATTAGCTCCTAAAATGTACATGTTAGCAAATAAAGGTCCATATTAGCACTTAAATGTACAAATTGGCACCTAAAGTGTACATACTGGCACCAAAAATGTACATATTAGCACCTAAAATGTACAAATTAGAACCTAAATGTACATATTAGCAAATAAAATGTACATATTAGCACCTAAAATTTACATATTTGCAAATAAATGTCCATATTGCCACCTAAAATGTACATATTAGCACCTAAAATGTCCATGTTAGAACCTAAATGTACATATTAGTACCTAAATGTACATATTGGCACCTAAATGTACATATTGGCACCTAAATGTACATATTAGCACCTAAAATGTACATATTAGAACCTAAATGTACATATTAGCACCTAAAATGAACAAAAGTTTACCTTTTGAAAAGGTACAGCCTCAGTGACAGATTTTGTACTTTTTTTTTCTGAGAGTGTGGGTTTGGGCAAACCAGACAACAAGACCAACTTGGTCAGACTGGGAGAGAAATAAAACTAGCTTAAATAAGCCTTAGGCCATGTTTACACAAAGCCGGGTATTTAGCAAAACGAATATTTTCCCCTCTCCGTTTTCAAAAATAACATCGTTCACACACCCGCATAAATATGCCGTTGAGCGCCATCATAACTATGCCAAACCTATTGGCGGCAGTGTAGGGGTTAAGGATAAAGCCATGCAAGCCAATCAGAATCCTCAGAATTGACAAGAGAGAACCTAAAACGCCGTTTCTCCCAGTTCACACGGCAACATATAACCGGCGTTTCAGAAATCTCCACTTTGCCCAGAGTTTTTAGAAATAATCGTTTTCAGTGATAAACAGCGTTTTCGTGTAAACGAGAGGGCAAATCGTGTAAACGGGGCCTTAGCTTTTCTTTTTTTATTGATTTTTACCCATTTGTCCAATCAATATGCATGTCTTGCTAACATCTATATTTTAAAGTATTTCAGTGTAAAATGAAGAAAGTGGGTAAATGATTGAAGTTAGAAGTATTTATCTATTACAACACACACACACCAAAGGCCTAGAAACCCACCCACATCACTCATCCTCAGGGGCTGTTTGTGCATGCAAAAGTATATTATTTCACCATTTAATCGTTTTAACTCAGAAGTCATATCCTTTTCGTTTCTTGATTATTCAGTGCAAGAAAAGTGATTTGCATAAACTACTGCACCATTTCGTTACTGTCATTCTCATTAAACATAATTACATCTGAAGATGCAATGATCGTGTCAGAGATAATGGTAATAAAAAAAGAGGAAAATGTGGTCTAAAAGGAACAATTTAAGCGCAACATTTTTAATTTCATTTTCACTGATGATCCGTCCATTATTGGATAACTTAAAATTAAAGGCACATGTACTTAACATTGAACATAGACACACCCAGTTCAAATGCAATAAACAGATTTTATACGTTGTATGCATAATTGGCAGACTGTAAGACTGATGTGTTCACAGTGTGGCGTTCAGTGATTAGCGGAGGTGAGACATTCATTATGAGTTCCTTTTGGGGTAAAACAGGGCATTTCTAGGACGTTCGGTAGGCTGTCTGAAAATCCCCCCTCTCCTCATTAAGCCCTCCCTCTTCCATTTTCTGTTAATGAGGTTTATTAAATTACAAATGTTCTTCACACGTTTTAACAAAAGATTAAATTGGCAGAGCTCTATGGGGAATATGTTTTTTTTTTTATAATGCAAGTGCAATTAGCAAAAGTAAGGCAGCAGTCTGAAGAACCCAAGCAAGTCATGTGGTGTAGCACAGTGTGATTCAATACAACAGAGATACAGCTAATATGGAAAGATCACCTGCTGAAAATGTATTCTCTAGTGGTTGAAACCTGAATTCACCCATCAGAAAAGACCCTGTGACCCTGACTTGACCTGAATGGTACTGTCAAATCAAACTCAAGCCAAAGTATAAATGAAAATCAAACCCACACCCAGTGTTGGGGAGTAGTTAACTACAAGTAGCGTAGCTACTAACTTAACAAAATTTTTCAGTAGCTTGGCACTAGCTCAGTTGCTTTTTAAACAGTGTAGCTTTTCCAGTAGCTAACTACTTTTTGCAGCAAGTAGCGGTGTAGCGTGAGCAAAAGCTACATTGCTACATTGTCAAGACCTGCGCGAATCAGCGTCGAGGCAAGGATATTCGGTCCCACTTCATATTAAGTGGCTTTAAGTACTATATACTTACATTGAAATTAATAATTTGATACAATGGACTTATAGTGTAAATACATGTTTTTGCATTGTACTTATATTTTAAAAATACCAGCATGTAATTACAGTTATAATTAATATATATATAATTACATTTGTAATTACACAGTTGACCCTCCCCTCACACCTTAACCCACCCTTAAACCGACCTATACCACCACACCTGTCCCTAACCTTACACGTATCATACCTCAATAGCAGCAAGTGTTTTACAATACAACAGGACCACAATAATACATTGTACTTATTGTTCAATGTTAAGTACATAGTACGTAAAGCCACTTAATATAAAGTTGGACTTGATATTCTTCTTCTTGTTAGATTACAAACTCATTTTTGCCATTACCGCCACCTGTTGTTTAATCACGCATCTTGCGCCTAACGGTTCACTGATGTACAGAAGTGGGTTGACACACCCATATTATGATTATATAACAAGACGTGACGGCAGATTTGGAGGATGGAGAAACAACTAACGTTAATTACCCATGGCCTTATTTGTCCAATTTCAATCAGTATTTTTGAGAAAATGTTCTACATGCAATTTATGTTGGATGTATATTTCGTTCTTGCAATGTTGTAGACTATTTGTTGAACTTTTGACAAACTGTCAGAGATATTTTAGTGTTGTGTGTAATAAAACAATACTCTTTGAAATCGTAATTGCATTGCCTTGTTTTAAACACTAAATATTTACTTAAAACATTCATCAGACACTTATTCAGTTATTTATAATACTGCGTTGTTCAAAAAGCAAAAGTAGTTTCAATGTAGCTAGCTAATTTTTGATAGTAACTTGTGTAGCTAACTACTTTTTCTAAACGGGTAGCTTGACTGTAGTTAAACTACTTTAACTTACGAGTAGCTTGTAGCTTGTCAAACTACAGTTTCAGAGTAGCTTCCCCAACACTGCCCACATCTGAAACCCAACAATTTGTTCCGTTAGAGCTTGGATCGATATAAGATATGCACCCTATTGGCTGATATACATCATTTTTGAAGAATCAGAGGTAATGGAAAGTGGGATGGTGATTGCTAGATGTTAAATCTGCTCATGCTAAATGCTAATGCAAGGATTTTACTCTGTTTTCAGTTATAATCCTGTTTTAAGAGGTCGTAACTATGAAAATGTCATTTGAAAGCCACTCGTACACTGTGACTTTCAGACAGAGAATCAGATTATTGTTCTTTCTCACGACACAACTGTCTGTCAGTTCCATTCAAAACACATTTCACACTGCAGGACGCTGATCACAGACAGAGCTAACAATTGTACCTTCTAAATGTCTCTGCAACACATTGGTGCTTCTCTCAGATCATGTCTTTGATACGTCAAAAAAGAAATCAGGCAACTTTTGTCAGTGATCTTCATTAACTATTAGTGAGTGGAAAATCAGGATTAAAATCTTGGAGTGTGTACGGCATTATATGACGAACTGAAACAAAAGTGCCAATGTGTTCCATTTTGCAACTGCATACAAGCATAATTTCTCATATTTTCGACATGCAGTAAGGATTGATTGATGGCTTGATGAAATAATGGACAATGGATGAAAGGGAAATGGAACGGAAACTGCGTAGGTACATTCAGAACATATCAGGGCTCGTGTTATCATGAATGATATTGTAAATTAATTACCCTATTAAGACCGCTTCGCATGATTTGCGTCCATGCTTCAATGCACCTCTAAAGCAATTGTGAAAGCATTGCAGATAGCATCATGGAAGGGTACTTTCATGAGATCACAAGGTTAGCAAGATAATAGTGTACACCGTAAACAGTTTAGTAAAAGCCAATTAACAAAGGTAGTGTGTATAATGTATTTAAGGGCGTGTTCACATGTACCAGGAGGACACTATGGGTTGTAAGCATCTTGAAAAAAAAAATCCACAAATTTTGTATGTATGGAAATTGTATAATATCCAAGGTCCATATTTCTAGTAATTGTGCAGTTAATTCTCATTGTTTTTTCAGAATTTTTGGAATATTTTTCCTCTCCCCAAATTTGTCACTAGCGAAACATAATAATAAATCATTTAATAAGAAGGGTTATATTGACCTACTAAGATTACCATGTAAATATATTTGTTTGCTATTTTATTAAAAAGTTTTCATGGGTAATTCAATTACAATTTTAGTGTTATTTCAAGTGTAATTTGTGAGATTTGTTGTATTTTGAATCCATTTTTTTTTTTTTTGCAAAAGGCAAAAAATTTATCTTACTGATTTCAAAGTTAAAGGGATACTTAAGGATTTAGCATTAAGCTTTGTATTAGTAGAAATCCTGTAGTATTTTCAAATTACTGTGCTTTCCACCCTCATATTACCCTGAGATGATGTATTTGTTGTCTGGAAAAAATCCTACCGATGACGCAAAAAATGTCGTTTTGCATCGCGATGTGGACGAATCCTAAATCGATTCACAAATGTCAAATCGAATTTTCAAAAAAAAAAAAAAAAAAAATATATATATATATATATATATATATATATAAGAACCCTAACCCAATTTATACATTTAGAATAATAAACTGACTGAACGCGAAAGACGGAACTCTGTAGCACGGAACTGCAGTGCCCGGACCGTTCGTGCATATTATATGCCAAAAAGTGCGTATCATATGTACGCGAAAAAATTGCGTGCCATATACATGCAAAAAACAGTTTTTGCCGTATAAATGCCACGAGAAATGACATTTGTGACATAGATACTAACTTTCATGAGATCGGGCTCAACACCCTCCTTGTTAGGTTAAAAGCTGACGATGTGGAAATATTTTAGCTTCTGAAGTTCAAGGGGGAAAGGAGCTATAAGAGCCACACTAGGTGTAAGCTTTGTAAAATAAAACCAACGACGGAAACACGACAAATATGAGAAGCCATATGACACGTTTCCAGCCAGAGGAGGAAAAACACTCGGCTGTACCAGTTGTAATTTAATTTACTACAAGTATGCTCCTAGTTCAGGCACACATTTATTTTCCTGTTGGTTTATTGCATTGTTAATAAAATATATTGTACGTTAATTCTTTATCTTTATAGTCACACATACAAAAGTTTCAGATAATCGATTTGTAACATTTTAAATGTCTTCACTGTAACTTTTGATCAACTTAATTTATCCTTGATGAATAAAAGTATAGATTTATTTTTTCTTTAGCCCAAAAAAATTAAATAAAAATTCTTACCGACTCCAAACTTTTGAACGGTATTGTTTAATGTTACAAAAGCTTTCTATTTCAGATAAATGCTGTTCTTTTGAATTTCTGGGTGATTCTCTGAATTGGGTGCCCTTCAAGTCCCCCAAACTTGCTTCAAAGATATTCAATTGAAGGAAATCACAAAATGCATTTTAATGCTGTCAATTAATAGAACCAGGTGCATTTGCATTACAATGCAACACAATTGCTTTTGAAAAAAAATTATTTAAAGATAATGAGTTGCCTAAGTAGTAGCCAACAAGCATGTTTGCATGTCCTCACTAACCATTACATTTTCATTGAATATCAAACAAATAAAAAGTGCAATTAATACCAAAATGTTGCTGCTGCTAATATAATCATATGTTGGTCTTGTGTATTTTCGTTTACTGTTGTGAAATGGAAAATCAATAATCGGTAATCGAGAAAACGTTAATAATCGAAAATCGACTCTAATCGAAACGGGATTTCAGTAATCGAATCGGGAAATCAGACAGATTAACCACCCCTAGTTAGTAATAGGGTCTGTCCCGCATGTTCTCCACCCGCCCATAGAGGGTGATCTCACTCACAGAATGAACACACAATGTCAGACATCTTGATTTGGAAGCTAAGCTAGCAGACTATTGTTCTGTGGAGAAAGCTGAGTAGTAGGGGTTACCATCCTCTTTTCCCGGACATGTCCGGCCGTCGATGTCCGGGATTCAGCTTTTGCTTTCTGGCTTTTGAGGAAAACATTCCAGCATTTTTCTCCATATAGTGGACTTCAGTGGGGTCCAGATTGCAGTTTTAGTGCCGCTTCAAAGTTCTCAACAGGATCCCAGCCGAGGAATACATGTCTTATCTAGCCAAATGAGCAGCCATTTTCTAAACACAATAAACGCTTATATACTTTTTAAAGGGTACATATCATGCTTTTAAATCATTCATTTTTACTTATAAATCATACATGTGTGGTCTATATAGAGCATAACTGCAATGCTTGGGTCTGAATTCCTCATTATTATAGCTCCACAGGCCCCTTTTCTACCCCTTTTCTGACGTGCTTCTGTGAGCAAGTCGTTTCAATGCGGCACCTTTAAATAAAAAGGCGTACCGTCTTACCCTGCCTACTCTCCAGGTCGCTGAGTTCACGGTCAGCTCAACTCTCTGCATTTGGCCATTATTGTAGTTTGATAAGAGATAAGATTACTATAGCTTTAAAAAAAAATTTTATTCACACGTTAACAAAATTCGAATTGGCAAACTCTTGAGGTTGTTGAAGTGGGGATCCTTGGAGTGCTTCAGGTCACTACATCCAACAACCGAACATTTTGACTAGCCCTCTCGTAACTTCTGCATCATTGAGCTTGGACTACAAAATCGAAGCGAGAAATAATAATGGCGGATTGCTCATACTAGTGTTGAGACCGGTAGTCAATGTCCTTATTTGTCAGTTCCGCTGCAAATACGGTGATGTACTTGCTCAAAAAACATCATGGACAACAGAAAAATCTGAACAGGTTGAAAAATATGACCAAAACAGAATATAAAGATATAAACGAAGCACCTGAAGAGAATAATTTCATCTTTTCTGTACTTATAAACACTCCAAATCTACAACAAAATGCATTTAAGGGCTAAAAAAGTGGATTTTGCATGATATGTCCCTTTAACCGCTAATGCTCATTTCCTAATCTAAATAGGTTTCAGAGAGGACCAGACCTCATGATGCTAGTCGAACTCGATAGATTATGTGAGAACAGGTCACAGGCTACTAACATAGCTTTCTCAGCACTAGCTTTATAATCTTTGCATTGGGGAACATTGACATGAGTCATGTTAAAGAATCTAGTGTTAGATTTCATGGTTTCTCTTGTTTTAGTTAACAGTTACAGTGATCTACTTGTTCTGTTGACCTCCCCTACAGCAAACATGGAACAACCTCTTTCCCATTCTCTAATACACACACTCCTGCTATAACAGCTCCATCATAATAAGCTTGAGTAGAAGACATAATCTCCGAGATGGGAAAAGGGAATTCTGTACAGTCAAAAGACCCTGTTGGCAACTCGCCCTACTTTACAATTGCTACTATGATGCCGGGAGTTCATTTTCTGTTCTTTTTTTACCTTTCTTATGGAAAATGGGATGCAAAGTGCCAGGATTACACATGCTCTCTCTCTCACACACACTCTAAAACACACACCGTTCAGTAACTGCTCCCAGGGTTGTCTCTAACCATGACAGATAGAGCTCTAAGTCCTATTGACTGGAGGAGGGCAGAAGGGATGGAGGGAAAGAACGAAGGATGACAGGCAGTCCGGTCCTCCAACTGACGAGTCACACCTCATTAGCGGGTCTGGAGGTAGAGAGGGTGTTCATGGGTATGGGGGGAACGGGAATAGAAGGTTTTGGTTGGTTTGCTCAGATGCACACACATGTACACACACACTCTGTCTACCCAACAAAAGCATGCTGATGGGTTGAATTATGCTGACAGGCTCCAGTCAAAGGAAGGAGGCTGTGTCACATGCAGAGAGAATGAAACATGTCTTCATGTCAAATGCCTCACGTTTTAAATGAATGGCCCTGCAATCTTGCCATCAGTGACTTATCTTTTCAGAAATGGAAAAAAAGGGGGCACCTCAAAGAGCTCCACATAATAAATCACCGTAATTTGTTACAATTTTAAAAGACAAATATGACAGGGTGGAATTACTTTGCAGTGCGGCAGACAGTCATT